>JBBPBX010076698.1:0-17049 GCA_038048925.1 Garcialebias charrua
CATTCTAGAGTCCCAGGCGATGACAAGCACTACAATGACATTGCAGATTCCTTAGCCAAGGAAGGAGCCGACGAAGGTCCTCTATGGTCCTTCGACCCCTCCTGGTTAATCGAGACTCTGCCAATACAACCTTCAGTCAGGGTTATGGCAGTCACACGTGCACAGGCCGCAGCCAGACCTGCTGACAACGCAGTCTCTGTACGACCTGCACTGACTGACCCAGACATCATCCAACTACAGAAGGCGGATCCTGCTATCAACTCCATGATACTGTACCTGACCGATCCGAACAAAAATAGTCCGTCTAAAGACGACCTGGATTCCGATCCAGACCTTAAGGTCCTCTATCAGCTGCGCAAACAGCTAAAACTAATCAAGGGCATCTTAACTTTCGCTCATGGACCAACGTCCTCACCTGTGTTCGTGGTTCCCCATGACCAAAGGGGGGTGATGTTAGTTCATGCCCATGATCTCCCGTCCGCAGGACACAAAGGAGATAAAGCCACGCTGACGGCATTAAAACAAATTGCCTATTGGCCTGGAATGAAAAAGGATGTCAAGGACTACATTGAAGGGTGCGTGGTCTGTGGCCAGTTTCAGCCAACCAGACCACTTCACAGAGCACCACTGCAAAGCAGAGGCATTGCATTCCCATGGTCTGACCTCCAGATCGACTGGGTTGGACCACTCACTAAGAGCTCTAGAGGAAATAAATATTTTCTCACGGTAACCTGTGCA
Organism: Garcialebias charrua; assembly: GCA_038048925.1. Taxonomy (NCBI): domain Eukaryota; kingdom Metazoa; phylum Chordata; class Actinopteri; order Cyprinodontiformes; family Rivulidae; genus Garcialebias; species Garcialebias charrua. The sequence goes on from JBBPBX010076698.1 coordinate 739, forward strand.
TTCACCAAATGGGTAGAATGCCTACCAGCTCCTAACGACACAGCACAAACCACTGCTATGTTGTTAATGAATCATATATTCTCAAGGTTTGGACTTCCCCTTCGGGTGAACTCAGACCAAGGTACACACTTCACAGGTGAAGTGATGAAAGAACTGTGGAAGACGCTAGGCGTCAAGGCCAACTTTCATGTCGGCTACCACCCACAGGCTTCAGGCCAAGTAGAGAGAGCAAACAGAACTGTGGTGAGTATTTTGAAGAAATACGTGGCTGCAAACCACAAGGACTGGGATGTGAAACTCCCTCTGGTCCTCATGGCCATAAGAGCCACTCCACACACATCAACTGGCATCTCTCCCTTCGAGATGATGACCGGTCGACAAATGACTCTCCCTCTACACCTGTTGTACCAACCAGGCGACGCCGCCATGGCGACAGCCTACACTACACAACAATACATGAAAGATTTGAATGTACACCTCAGAAACACTTTTGCTTTCGCCCAGAAAAACCTGGAAAAATCTGCTGAAGGACGCAAGGCGTACTACGACCAGAAGGCCTCTCACAATGAACTCCAGGTGGGAGACAGAGTCTGGTACTATACGTTCGCTCCAGCAACCGGGAAAGGAGGGTCCGAGACCGGAACTCTCGCCCGTAAATTAATGCCCAGGTGGACTGGACCTCATCTGATAACAGACAAAGTGTCCTCAGTCGTCTACGAAATCAAAATCAGCAAAGGCCGCAAAGAGCCAATTGCTAAATGGGTACATCGAAATCAGATCAAACCTTACAAGGCGTTCAATGACTCCACAAAAGACAAAGATCTCACAAACTCACCGACTTCATGGGATAATAAGGTCGTCCAAACACAAGTTAGTAAATAAACTAATCAGGTTTAAACTACCATATTTCCCACCCTATAAGTCGCATTGTCCAATTTGAACTTAGAAACGCTAAGCCTAAAACCCACAACAAAAAACTAACCTTAACAACCGTTTAAATCCACGAGATTTAATTTGACCTCGGTCATAAAGTTGAGACCTGTTTTTCTTGTGTGTTGCACTTTGGAATCTGACGACAAGAGTGTGTCGAAGCAGTGAAACGTTGTTTCCTTGTTGTTTAGTCATTACTGTTGTCATTAGTTGAGATATTGTTTGTTCTGAACACTCCCAGCCAAAAAGGTTTTGTATTAACATTGGTTAAAGAATGATATGGGTTTAACTATGCCAACATGCAGTTCGTTTTGTTAAATCTCAATCGTCGAAGAGTCAATGTAGTTTAAAGCTACTCAAGGTACCATAAACTACATTGACCTCACAATTTCTAAATTGAACCGATTCGATCGTTTCTATTTTAGATTACCTATTCATTTTGATGAGTCTCGCCATAGACTTCAAAATTTATTAGGAATACCAAATCCTACGTCGTTCGTCTAAAAGACAACAGACATTTAGATCAAACTATATTTCATTTTTATTTTAGTTTAACCTAAACTAAGTAATGAATGGAGGAATAGTTTGGAATTAGAGGCCTTCGTTACAGAAGCCCTCCAAAATTTTATAGGTACAAATCCCTATATCTAATTTTACAGAATTGATCCACCCCTTAATTGGTAATTGTAGCTGATCTAAACCATGATAGCTTACATACCAGGTGCATATAGGTAAGGCTTAATGTAAAATCCCAATCATAAGCCCACCTTAAAAAACCACATAATTGCATGACACATAGAACCAGAGTGGCACTGACTGGAAACGAACCAGCCAACAACCTTCGATGTGGGACCTGCAGCTCCAACGCTTGGTCTTCAACCTCCATCCAAGGGTCGCCTCCTCTGCGTCAATCGAGGGATCCCCTCTACATGCTGATTATGAAAACAATTGTTGCTGATCAATCAACAAAACTAATCGTTGTGGAATTACTGCTATGGAATTACCGCTGTGGATTATAAGACTTTGTTTTCCAAGGGATCACAGACTTTGTTTTCCAAGAGTTAACAGACTTTGTTTTCCAAGGGATTAAAAGCTTTTCGCAATGGGATTACCTCCGAACAGTATGGAATTTCCAAAAACTTTATGGGATTATAATTTTTGATTTTTCTTTTCCACTTGCTGGATTACTTCAAGATCAAAGACAGTTCAAGGTTTCCTTTCGTGTTGGACCCCATCCCCAAGGACTGGCGATGGCTTCCAAAAGGGGGGAGATGTAATGGACCTACCCAGGGTCAAATTAAGGTTTTTGAACTGTCCAGTGATGACCTTTACTGACCTTTCAGTAAAGCAAGACATTTACTACAAAATCATTCATTTAGCTGTAATCTGATAAATATAGTCACCAACAGAGACTATTTCTATCTTTGATTTTAGGCTGATGTGATCAAGAATAACTTTTGTCATTTTCATGATGTGTGCTTTTAAGCTGTGTTATTCTGTAAGAGTTTAAACTGTGTTCACTGCTGTGTCAAAGGTGCAGTCTCGGGTCACAGAGACCGGACGGTTTTGTTTAGAAACTCAGAGGACAGTAATCCGTGTTTTTCATGAAAGGGCTCCAGCTTGCTGTGCCTTTCCCTAAACAAATCTCTCTCTGCTCTGGCTGTAACCTTGGGTCTGATAAGGCAAGTTCACTCCTCTCTTTGTTCCTGCTTTTTAAGTTCTAACTGTGCGGAAACGCTTCAGAGTTTCTGGGAGCTTCGAAAGATGATGTGAACTTTCCAAAGAGCTGAATGACCAACAGTCACGCGCTAAGGACTCGTCATCCAGCTGGGACTGATAACATGTTGTTATGGGTCCACTCCGAGCGTAAGCTCAAAAACTTTGTTATTCCTTCCTGGAATAAATTATCTTGAGCCAAGAAGCCACGACTGTCACGACTTCTGCCGACGAAAGCGAGTATCACCGACACCGACAAGGTAAACACGCGTGGAGTCCAGCTTGGACTTGCGGGACCGACGACTCGTCAGTCTAAAGTTGACCACAGCTCTTTACCAGAACCAAGGCGGACGTCTTAAGGTAAAGGAGCAGCTGTTTGCTTGCTGGAGGTGTGATGATATCTTAGCTGGACGCGTACGGAAGAGTGTCATCTGGTTTCATAAATGCAAGATAAACTTCCTCTCTTAACCTCCCAATTCTTCTTAAATCTTTCCTCCTATCTTTTTCCCTCAATTCTAAGCTGGAAACTATTTTAAGCTGAAGAGCCCACAGACTAAATATGTTAACATCCAATATTGAAGTCTGTTGTGTTAAATTTAAGTGTGCTGACGTATTAATTTGAAAGAAAGTGAAATCATGTCAATCAAGTGTAATGGTGTTAATTTAGTTGATTCATTTTAAATAAATGATAGTGTCTCTTTGACATATCAAGCTAAGTTAACGTGTCCATTGTCACTTAATGGCTCTGTTTATTTATCCATCATAAAGATCACAGATATATTGAGTAAACTGAAAAAGAAAAGAATCCGTGAATTTACTATTCAATCTGAATAAGTAAATTAATTAAGGTAAAGAGGTCAGTATTAATATTGACCTCCTCATAATCCTTTACAATGGAAACACTAAAGGATCTGTCAGCAAGGTAGGATCTGAACCAATTGAGGGCTGACCCTGTGATGCCCACCCATGGACTTTGTGGATAAGGTGAGGGATGTCATCATGGAGACTGATGAAACAATGGTCTCTTTTGATGTCACATCACTCTTTACGTGCATTCCTGTTGATGAGGCAGTAGAGGTGGTCTGTTTAAGGTTAAAATCAGACACCACTCTGAACAGCAGGACCACGCTTTCCACAGAACAACTGTGTCAACTCTTGAAACTGTGCCTGCAGTCAACCTACTTCACATATGGGGAGCAATATTATAGGCAGAAACATGGGTGTGCTATGGGGTCTCCAGTTTCTCCTATTGTTGCCAACCTGTACATGGAGGAGGTAGAAAAGAGAGCCTTGACATCCTTTTCAGGGAGACCACCAAGTCATTGGTTCAGGTATGTTGATGACACCTGGGTTAAAATTAAATCTCAGGAAGTCCAACATTTCACTGATCACATCAACTCTGTGGATAAATATATCAAGTTCACACGAGAAGATGTAAAAAATGGCAGGTTGGTTGGACTGTGAGGTCTCAGTTTTGGATGGAGGACATTTGCAAACTGAGGTGTACCGCAAACCCACCCACACAGACCAGTATTTACAGTTTGACTCCCATCACCCGCTGGTGCACAAGTTAGGAGTCATCAGGACTCTTTATCACAGAGCAGACAGCATCCTCAGGAGCAAGACAGAAGGATAAATCCCACACAAGACAGGCTCTGAAGCAATGTGGATATCCTAACTGGGCCTTCCTGAAAGCAGAGAAGAAACCCAAACAGGACTCCAGCCAGCCATCAGGTGAAAAGAAGGAACCCAGACCAGTGCTCATTCCATATGTTGCGGGAGTTTCAGAGAAACTGAGACATTTATTTTCTAAACACAACGTTCCAGTGGCTTTTAAACCCCAAAATACATTACGGCAAAGACTGGTTCATCCCAAAGATCCAGTCCCCCGGCACAAACAGAGTAATATTGTGTATGCTGTTCAGTGTCAGGAGGGCTGTGATCAGTCTTATATCGGGGAAACTAAACAGCCACTGGCCAAAAGGATGGCCCAGCACAGAAGATCAACATCATCAGGTCAGGACACTGCAGTCTACACTCATCTCCAGGCCAGCGGTCACTCTTTCAGGGATGAAGATGTTCACATCCTTGATAGAGAGGAATGATGGTTTGAGAAAGGAGTAAAGGAGGCCATCTTTGTGAAAAGAAACTGTCCATCATTAAACAGGGGTGGAGGACTTAACTTTTTTCAACTGTCCCCCTTATACAACGCTGTTATTGCTAGTATCACTCAGCCATCTGTGAATAGCAAACAACCATCAGGGTGCTAACCAGTGGTGGGCAACGCTAATCCAAAAATTAGTTCCGCTATTTCTAAAGCACTAATTAATTTATTTAGGTCCGCAATTTCAAAAGCACTAATGTCTTATGAAAATTAGGGGAAGCTAATTCTAATCCGCTAATTAAATTCAACAATTGGTAGCAGCAAGTTATGCAATATTTGCACTACACTGCCAACTAGCGGTGCATGAACTGTTATACAGTAAGTTGTTTGAGTTTCAGAGTATTTAGTTTGGTTCTCTTCAACAGGTTTGACAAGGACAAAATGTACCCATTCCAAAGTCTGTTAGCTAAACTGCTGACATATTTGGCTGTTTTTTTTTCTTCTTTTGTTACTTTTAGTACCACTAGATCGCATGTGTCAAACTCAAGGCCCGTGGGCCAAATCCGGCCTACCATAACCGTTTCTGTGGCTCTCTACACCCTAGAACTTCAAGATAACAGTTGTAAGCATGTTGCTCTCAGGTGATGGGTCCCCATCCCTACACTCCCTGGTCTCTCTGTTAATTGTCTTGCTTATCTCCTCCATTTTGTTGTCCAGGTGTTTGTGATTGTCATGCTGTGTGTTCATGTACCTGTATATAAAGTCAGGGATTTTTTAATTGATAAAGCTCTGTATATGTTGTATAACACAATCATTGTTCCACATTTAATCTATTGTATTGAGGTTTGGGGAAAAGCGTGCAAAACAATTACAAAGCCTGTTTTTATTTTACAAAAGAGAGCTGTAAGAGTAATCACCAGAAAACATTTCAGTCACCCATCAAACACCTTGTTTCTTCAGCTAAATTTATTGAAATTCCAGGAATTGGTAGAATATAGTATTTTATCAGTTATGTATAGGGCTCATAATAACACATTACCTTTAAATATCCAAAGAAATTTAGACAAAGTTATTACAATCTTAAAGGGACAGATATTCATCAAACCACAATTCAGAACCAGCTTAAAGGGACGGTCTACCTCAATTCAGGGAGTTGGATTGTGGAATGTTCTGGAGAGTGATGTTAAAAATGCAAAATCAATTCATTCATTCAACCTTTATTTATACAGGCTAGCCTCGTTGAGTCACGGGGACTCATTTACAAGAGGGACCTGTCTCACTCACACCAAACAACCATCCACTCTCACACTCACACCTAGGGTCAATTTAGAGTCACCAATCAGCCTAACAAGCATGTTTTTTGGTCTGTGGGAGGAAACCGGAGTACCCGGAGGAAACCCACGCATGCACGGGGAGAACATGCAAACTCCACCCAGAAAGGCCCCGGACCGGGATTTGAACCGGCAACCTTCTCGCTGAGAGGCAGCAGCTCTACCAGTTGTGCCACCGTGCTGCCCAATGTATACATTTAAGAAAAAGGTCGAAAAGGACTTGCTCAAAAACTATATATGATGAAGCTTAGTGTGTTTGTGTATTACAGTTAGAAAAATTAAGTAGAGTTATTCATTTTGTGATGTAGTTTGAAGGTTATCATTGGTTGAACAAACTGTGAAATAAATAAGGGGCAGATATAATAAGATTTCATCTTCTTTCTGCTCCTTTCATTTTATCCTACTTGTATTCTTGTATCTGATGAAACTGTTTTGTATTGTTCTTTTAAAATGAATGAATAAACATCAAATCAAATCAAATCAACGGCCCAGTCAGAGTCCAGAACCTGAACCTGAAACCTTCAGAGAGCTGAGCAGAAACCTCAAAGAACTGAAGCAACAATGGAAAGAAGAGTGGGTCAGAACTCCTCCAGAACCAGGAGAGAGACTGATGAAGTCAGAGAACCACAGAGGGTTCTGCTGCTGAAGGAGGTTCTGTTGGGTCAGAGGCACAAGCTGAGGTTAAATTTTAATGATTTTAGAACTTGTTAAAGATCATCCATCCAGCCATCCAGCTAACTGTCTATCCATCCATCCATTCAGCTAAAAGTCTATTCATCCTTGTATCTGATGAAACTGTTTTGTATTGTTCTTTTAAAATGAATGAATGAACATCAAATCAAATCAAATCAACGGCCCAGTCAGAGTCCAGAACCTGAACCTGAAACCTTCAGAGAGCTGAGCAGAAACCTCAAAGAACTGAAGCAACAATGGAAAGAAGAGTGGGTCAGAACTCCTCCAGAACCAGGAGAGAGACTGATGAAGTCCTGCAGACTGATGAAGTCAGAGAACCACAGAGGATTCTGCTGCTGAAGGAGGTTCTGTTGGGTCAGAGGCACAAGCTGAGGTTAAATTTTAATGATTTTAGAACTTGTTAAAGATCATCCATCCAGCCATCCAGCTAACTGTCTATCCATCCATCCATTCAGCTAAAAGTCTATTCATCCTTGTATCTGATGAAACTGTTTTGTATTGTTCTTTTAAAATGAATGAATGAACATCAAATCAAATCAAAAATAAGTCTGTATCTCTGTGTTTATCATTGTCCTGGCATTGTCTCCTGTTGCCTCTGTCTCCTGAGTTCCTTGTGATTCCCTGAGTATGTAAGTTTGCTGCCCTGCGGACGCCATTTTGAAGAGTCCTAATGGTGAACTACTTTTTTTAAATCCAGCAGATTTGACCATTTCGTGAAACTCTCAAGCTCAGAAAAACTTGTGCTATAACGTCAGCTATGAAATATATTTTTTCTCAGCAAAGAAATAATTGTTTTACCGTGTTTTGTTGTAAAATCCTGGCTTCTTTGGCCGTCGCGGACGCCATTTTGAAGAGTGCTAATGTGGCGAAATTCTATTTTTAAATCCAGACGCGTCGCGTAGGCCCTGAGAAACATCCATAAGTTCACCCTCCATGTTAAAAAGTCTTCGTCTGACTCTTCGAAAACAAGCAATAAGGCTCCAGAGTAACACACTGGCTGCTAACTGCTAGAGAGAGAGCACACACCAAGAGACTGAGGGGGACGCTTTTTTGTGACGGACCACATCCGGCGCTGCTCGTAAATACGTTATTTCGTTTTTACTGATAGATAAATAGTTATTAGCGGTACTGCATTTTAAATAAAAATAGCATAAATCCGCTTATGAATTATAAAACTTAGTCAATCCGCTGTAAAGCTAACAGATTATTTAGCTACGCTATAAGCGGATTAGCGCAATAGCGCTACCTAGCGGTCGGAGGCCCACCACTGGTGCTAACGATCCATCGTTAGGCTGATGGTCCTCCTTGATCATGTGAGCATCTGATTTTGGCTGTTATCGGCAAACTGGTTGATCCACTGTGAGAAGGTGCTATTTATAAGACTGAGCTAAATACAGCATCTCAGACTGAATAAGTCTTTCGGATGAAAGACAAAATGTTTCTACAGTCTTTATGTTTTGTTTTTTGAATGTCCAGGGGACCAGACTTAACTTTTTTAGGTTATTAACTTACATTTATATATGAATGTTTCTGCTCAGTACCCTGAGATGACTTCTGTTGTGACTTGGTGCTGTATAAATGAACTGAATTGAATTGAAAATGTATGAGCACAGTGGCCTAACTGGTAGAGCTGCTACCTCTCAGTGAGAAGGTTGCTGGTTCAAATCCCAGTCCGGGGGCCTTTCTGAATGGAGTTTGCTTGTTCGCTCCTTGCATACGTGGGTTTTCTCCAGGTACTCCGGTTTCCTCCCATGTTAGGCTGATTGATAACTCCTGTGACTAGCCGTGGCAAAACCAGGAACAAGTCTCCCCTGGGTCATTTTGAGTTATTTACAGAATCTTAAAGTGTGGGTTCTAAGCTATCCGATGATGCCAAACACATGTCGCTCAAAAAAAAAATGAAGAAGATACAGCCATTTCAATGTTGGCAATCTGCAAATAAGATTAGGGAGAAAACAGGCTTCAAAGTTTTGGAAGAATGTCCCCATTCCAGAAGCATTACCTGGGGGTGTTAACAATAGACCTTTTACCAGTTGACGTCATCACGCAAAGCTCGGCAGAAACGAGCGTTCTGATTGGACGGCAAAAAGCCGAAACCGGATGCCGGGGGTTAGGAAGGAGCCGAGGAGCTTCGTAATGATAGAGAGTTGTAATTTAGAAGCTTGATTTCTTAAAATAGTGGACAACCACTGGTCAAAATGCCTGAACATTGTGCCGCAGATACGAGAGGAGGTGATTGTGTGCGCTGATGGAAATTGGGGAAATCCTTCAGGCTTTTTGCGGATGTCCAGCAGGGTGAGCCGTTGTGTGTAGTTGTCAACAACCTGTATTATCCAAGCGTCAGAAATAAATGTTTTAAATTTCTCACACCAATACTTCTGATATTTAGACTGGTTTGGTTATTGTTACAGGTTCAACATCTTCTGTTAGCTGCTATAACTAGCGCCATGTCTTCATAATGAGCCGTCAGTATAAGCACAGTATGTAAACAAAAACATGACGTTTGAGTCACACAAATGTTCACAGCGTCCTTATTTCTTATTTGATTTCTGTAAACTATGTCTTAAATTAAGCCTGAGACAATTGGTGATGTTGTGATGTGAAAAATAATAACTATCCCAAGTGATAGCTTTCCTAGGGAAATTTAATTATCTTTGATTTACTAATGCACTTATGCTGTTTATACAGCTTACACTTTAGACGTAACATGTGTGAAAATCTTAAATATATTACAAACAATATATTTTGCATGTGAATTCCATAATGACACATACAATAGTTGTATATTGTGTTTGTGATTGTTTTTGCAGAGGAGGTGGCTGCAACCATGTTGGAAATACACCAACCTGCACCCAGTTACCTTGTACATGGAAGAGACCAGCCCAAAAACGAACTGCACCTGCTACTTGGATGAGCTGCAAGTTTTAAAGTGAGTTTAATCAGTGTTCCTGAAGACATTTCATATTACGCTTATAACACAAATACCCAGAAAGGTGACTTTCAGTGAAACTTCACCAACAATTGGAATAATACAATATCACTTATCATGTCTTATCCCAGTCAAAAAACTATTCAACATTGTACAATTGTAGTTTATTGTATTGTGTTAATTATTGTTGTTTTCTAGTGGCACTAGATAATAAATGCAATCACATATGTACGGTTTTAAATGTTTTCTACAATGGTAAGATCTGGAATAGTTTTTTGACATTTTTTAAAAAACACTTCTACAAATAGATTTGCTAATATGTGTTAGATATCAACCACATTTTTCATGTTGGTGTCATTTAAGGCATGACATCTATGTTGAGAAGTTTTCCAGGAGAACGCTGAACAGACTGTGTTTTGACCCACGACATCCTGATGACCGGAATGAGCCCACCATCACTGCTGGCTGGTCTTCACAAGGACATTTTGAGCGTGGAGCCATTCTTGACCTATTGCAGGTTGTAGTAGTAAACATTAAAAACCAATAACGCTTATCTGTATGTTTCTTTAATTCCTTTATTTTGTCTAGATTTTAAAACTCCTTGTTTTTTTCCTTTTAAGACATGCTCAAAGACCCTGGATGCAGTTCTCGATCCAAACTCTCCGGCAGATGAAGTAGCTGACGACCGCGGCCCCTGTTCAATCTCCACGCCATCAGAGAGACCTGCCAGAAGTTCAAAACATCTTTAAATGTCTCACAAGCACACACATTATTTATATAAGTCACAAAAAGAAACAACACATACCAGAAGATCAGAACAAGCGCTCAATACAAAAACAACTGGGGCCTCATGTATCAAAGACTTGCGTAGATTCCTCACTGGAAAGTGACGTACGGTGAAATCCAGAAAAGTGTCTACGCACAAAAAGATCCAGATTTATCAAACTGTGCGTACACCTGAATCCACGCACATTCCTTTTGTACATCACAATTGACGTGGAACTGAGCGCACGTGAGACACCTCCCCTGACACGCCTACATTTACATATGTTAAACAGATGCAAATTACTTCCTGCATGTGTGAAGGACATGTTTGTTTGATCCCTGCGCGATCAGAAATGATTTCTAGATTCGGGAAAATAATGAATTCAATATAATATGAGTGAGGACAAACATCCTAAGTAAGAATAGTAATAAAATGTGTTCATCATGCAAAGAACGAGTGATTGTCGGTATTTGTGTGCGCGCGCACCCTGCTGTGGTGCGCGAACCGGCTCATTCATTCATTCTGTGTGGAAATATTAACTTTGCGCACGAGTTTATTACCATTATTACTGTAAACACAGAGGAACTTACTTGGATGTTTGCTAGAACATAGATCTTTGTTTATGTAGATGATGTGAAGAAACGAGTCTGTGCGTCTTGGTGGAGACATTTCATGACATCACGTGATGTTGGCGTCTCCAGACGCTGCGCGCCCCGCAGCCTTGTGCGCAGTCTGTCTGTGAAGCTTTTGCTCTCCTACAAGTTATATAAGGTGTACTTTCACGTGTCATTTTGGAGAAATCTACAATAAACGCAGATAATGAATCACCTCCAGCTGCCGTGTCAACACCGGTGAGGGTGCGCGCGGCGCGCTCCAAGCGCGACCACTCAGCCTTTGGAATCATATGGATGAGACATTCCATTGGACATGATCCGGCTTTGTGTGGACTGGACTGCACAGTCCCGATCGACCTGCAGCTCCCTCTGTGGAACAGTTTGACCGCTGCTTCTGTATGCACGCGTGATGCACGGCTCCCCAGAGCGCAGCAGCAGTGCCAAACTGAAAAATGATTATTTCTGAAAACGGCTGATAAGCCATATCCTAGATCAGAAAATTATATCTGTTTCTAAATAAATGCTCTGCGTGTTACACTATTTATTATATTCTCCAGTAAGGCTGAATGAATCCGTTCCTGTTAAATTTATTTTTGGCACAACTTTGCGCGTCCTTTATTTCACTGCGTCATGTGGATGTAATACTTGTTAATCGTGTGTTTGGAGGGAATATTAATCATTTTCACATCATGAACAGTTAATAATAATAATAATAATAATAATAATAATAATAATAATAATGAATTCAATTTATAACGCACTTTTCATTAATGGAAATCTCAAAGTGCTACAAGGTGCAACATATTTGAATGTCAATAAGACAAATAATAAAACAATTAAAATCAACAACAGTATCAGCTAAGATCAAAAGTAGAATCATGAGGAGTAAAGTATGCTCGGTTGAAAAGAAAGGTCTTCAAGCCGCTCTTAAAGTCAACCACAGACTGTGGGGCTTCAGTTTCTCTGAAACACCTGTAAGTGTCGCCAAAGGAACAAGAACCACAGAAACGTGCGTACGCCTGCTCGGGAGCTTGCGTGGATATGTACCTGGATGCGCATATATTCACGTTCAGTTCAGTTTTGATACATACGGGGTTTTGCGTGGAAAGTGACGTGCGCAATGTTTTTGTGCGCACGCACGGTTGATACATGAGGCCCCTGGACTTTATTTGTTGCAGAAAACGTTTCACCCTTTCTGCAACAAATAAAGTCCAGTTGTTTTTGCATTGAGCGCTTGTTCTGATTTTATCATGTCCTGGACGACTGAGAATCTTCACCAGCACATACCAGAAGATGTGTTTGTGTTTGTCATTTCACTTGTTAAGGACAGCAGCCTAGGACAGACAGTAACCTGCTAATGTTTTTTTTTAATGATGCCTTCTCTGACAACTTGGAGACTTTAGACAGTGTAATGTTTATGTTTTTTTTTTTTTTTGCTAAGTCATTGGATGACCAGAGAGCTGAACTAGAGAACAGCTCTGACAACAGCAGAGTCATAAAGAGGATTTTCTTTCAGCCTGGTTAGGTCACCATGATAAGAGAGACTGACCTGTTTTTGTTGTAAACGCTCTTTCTTTATCTAGAGAGATTCAAAATCATAAAATGTGACTAAAACAGCATTTGTATATTAACAGATTAAAAAATTTAACTAAACAAAAGTTCCACTTCACTAAAAGTCAAATTAGAGCACAGATGCTTTATATTTAAAGGTTGGTGTGTTCATTTCTAAATTTAATGTACTACAATCAATGTGTTTTGGGATGTGTGGACTATCTCATTAATCAATTACTGTAATAAACATGGATTTGAATACAGTATATAAATTTGGTCAAATTGGGGAGGGAATGACTGAGCCAGCTGAGGAGTGCTGTGAGTTTTCATTGGATTAGCGTGATGTCCTTCAAAAACTTCAACAAATGTGATGTCACGGTCGACATAATTTATTTAAAATACATATATTTGGATCATGACAGGCCTGACAGGTCCATAAATGCGTGTCGGCCCAGCGGGCAAGCGAATCTTTGTGCACCGCCGGGCCAGTTAGACGCTGCTGGAAACACCTGTACTTACAAAGATATTTTTACTTTATTGCACTTACTGCTAAAAAAGGTCTGTATGCTTATACACATTGATGACAGGATTGCTTTTTTTTTCTGTGACAGCATTTCACCGATGCTCCCAGCAAAACTGTGCGAATGACTTACAGAAACAGAGAAATGGCTGAAATGTTTTTAAAGTCAGACCTCAAATAATGTTAATAAAACATGTTTGTCTTGTGGAAACTACTACTGTATATTTTTTCAACGCAGAAAGAGTTCAAATGATGACAGCTAACAGTGCAGTGGTCTGTTCATTTTTATACAGCTGCATGTTTTATGCTATTTTATTCACCTGTTATTTCTTCAGGGGGGTTGAAGGAAGAATCTCTTTGCATGTCGCAGGTTGAAACAGGTTGAAACTTCAACACAGGCAGTGGACTGAGGAACAGCGAGGTCTCGTAGTAGACCTAGCTAGCTGCTAGCTTAGCAACTGTCCAGTAGCATTCTGCTGCGGGAGGTTGTTCTGTTTTGTCTGTTTCCCATATCCAAGATGTAATGTAGGAACGTAATCCACGGAGCTTGGATCACCACCATCCACGGATCACCACCGTACGGAGCTAGGATCACCACCGCGACCAGAGTTACCCCCGACTTCCGGAAAATTCTGGAAAAATACGAGTGCGCATGCGCGATTACGTCAACTGGTAAAAGGTCTATTGCTGTTCATTTACATTAATTTGCGTTAACCCAACCCCCAGAACTGACTGTCAACACAGACTCTGCCTAGGAAGGTGTGCAGAATTTCAGCTTTGCTGGCAAATAGGGGTATGAATCTCTCAGTGTCTGGAGAATTGATTTGATTCCGATTTTTGGTATCACGATTCGATTCAAAATCAATTTTTCGATTCAGAAACAATTTTTGATTCAAAAATGATTTTTCTATTAAAATGGTCATAAATTTAGTTTCAGCTTTGTAACTGACAAGCTGAAAAGAATAAACAACAATGTAAACAAATGGAGCATTTATTTAAAACAATAATTTTAAACTGAGAATATTAAACAACAATGTAAACCAATGGAACATTTATTTGAAACAATAATTTTAAACTGAGAATAACAACAATGTAAACAAATGGAACATTTATTTAAAACAATAATTTTAAACTGAAAACATTAACAACAATGTAAACAAATAGAACATTTATTTAAAACAATAATTGTAGGTTCTGTACTTTATCAAAGTTTTTGAATCATTTGATATTCATACCAAAAATACAAACAAATAATACAGGAATGCATTAAATGCTGTAACTTGAATTACCAGTACTGTATTAGGTTAGCTTAGTTGCCTGGATTCCTCTAAAACAATAAAATAAAAATATAGGAACAAATAATTCATCCATCCATCATCTTTAACCACTTCTTCCTTTAAGAGTCATGGGGCTCACTGGTGTCCATGTCCAGTCATCACTGTGCGAGAGGCGGAGGGCACCTGGACAGGTCTCCAGTCCATCACATACAAATAATTCAAAATATACAGACAAAAACAGACTTCAGCCTACCAAAGTGTAGTAACCTTTAACTCAAGCATTATAAGAGGGGGACAATAATGCTGTCATTGCTGGTATCACTCAGCCCTCTGTGAATAGCAAACAACCATCAGGGTGCTAACGATCCATTGTTAGGCTGATGGTCCTCCATCATGTGAGCAGCTGGTTTCGGCTGTCATCAGCAAACTGGTTCATCCACTGTGAGAGGGTGTTAAGACTGAGCTGAATACCAGACTTAGCTTTTTTAGATTTTTGTACCTGGATTATTGAGCATGCATCAGGGTAAAATTAAACATGTTTAAAAATTGATTTTGGAGCATTTAGAATTGATTCTGAATCGCCAGGACTAAGAATCCAGAGTCTTTAAAAAATCTATTTTTTCCTACACCCCTACTGGCAAACTTCCTTTTGATCTTTAAAAAAACAACATTAATACAAAGAATTGTATTTTATGTTATTGTGACATGTTTTACACATTAATAATGTTAATTGTTTTGTTACAGCCCACCCCAAAAAATAAGGGTCACAACTACAGTAGTCAAGTCAAGTCAATTTTATTTATATAGCACAGTTAAAAGGGTCCCCGGTTCAAATCCCGGTCTGGGGGCCTTTCTGGGTGGAGTTTGCATGTTCTCTCCGTGCATGCGTGGGTTTTCTCCGGGTGCTCCGGTTTCCTCCCACAGTCCAAAAACATGCATGTTAGGCTGATTGGTAACTCTAAAATTGACCCTAGGTGTGAGTGAGACAGGTCCCTCTTGTAAATGAGTCCCCGTGGCTCAACGAGGCTAGCCTGTATAAATAAAGCTTGAATGAAAAAAAAAAAACAGATAAACTGTTATCAAGGTGCTTCACACACACAACATAAAAGAGGTTTAAAAATTTAATGAACAGTATCACACACCAATGGTAAAAATTATGATATTAACAGCAGTAAAAGTATAATAAAAATGGTGTTAAAGGTAGGGGAGACCGGGTATAGTTGTAACATGGGGAGAGTTGTAACACCACCAGTTCCACCAATCAGGGATAAGATAGGATTCACATGATCATTTCAGTGTTTACCCGCTTCCTCCACAATACCATATTGTGATTGTCAAGTCTGGAAACAGGTACATGCAGATACTAAGGAGAAAAAACTGATTTTGAGGTAAGAAAGTAAATTTTTTGACCATGACTATATTTTGTTTAGTACTTATACTGTTGCAGATAAAACCATATAACTTACATTAGATGAAAGTGTAATTTCTCAGGCAAAATGTGATGCATTTTCCTGTGCTAATTTCAAACCACTATGCTACTACAGCTAGCTAAACATGGCTGACAGGGTTGGGGTGGGTTGTAACACATATTTAGGCCTTATATGGCATTATATTATATTTAGGCATTATAGGTCTACATGTTAAGGAAGATTGTTCTAGTAGAATAATTTACACACATGCACACACAAACAGTATACAGGTGGTCCCCGACTAAGTTGGAAAATGTATGCTAGCGCTACTACGAACCCATTTTTCAACACAAACGTGGTTCATAAACATGCACAGAACTTTGTTTACAAACAGTTAGCTAACACACTTTCATCTAAAAACACATTCCAGTGCTGTATTTTCTGTATGTTCTGTACAACTTTACTATTCGT
>JBBPBX010076699.1:0-17049 GCA_038048925.1 Garcialebias charrua
CTGGCTAACATAAGCTTAGCGGGCTAGCCAGCGAAAGCGACACCACGGAGGAGACACTCGAACAAAGAAGAAAAAGGATTCTGGAAGGTCTCGCTCGCCTTATCTCGGACATGCCTCCGGAGAAGGGAAAGCAAAAGACAAAACTTCAAAGGAAGGCCATCGAGATGGCGAGCCCAACCTCGCGCGTCTGTTCCAGTGGCCGTGGATTTTCCCTTGCAGCGACGGACACCCATGAGACCTGTCTAGTCTGCCTTGGTATATTTCATGCAAGACTAGCTCTGGACGCGCCCGACTCTTGCCCACACTGCAGCCAGATGCTGGACGCGCGTGGACCTCGTGGCTAAGGCCATGGGAAGCTCAGCTGGTCCACAGGACCCAGACACCACGGAGACCCTCACTCCGACCCCAGAGCTCGAACACATGGCTCTACACGACAGCACGCGCGTTGAATGGGGCGACAGCCCTGACCCGCTTGCTCCCATGGTGGACCTAACAGTCGAGTTCGACACCAGAGGCATGATCTATGAAGACGAGATCTCCATCTCAGCCTCAGGCAAATTTTCAGCGGAGGAACCAGAACTCGAGATACCTCCCCAGGATCCCGATACCTGTGCTCCCTGAAACGGACTTCTCCATCCCGGCCCTGTTCAACCTGTGCCACAGAGCAGCGGACGCGTTGAACGTCCCCTGGCCGGAACCCCCACCTCGCCAATAGGTCACGAGGCTAGCGGGGAACTATTTTTATTCAAAACAACAGGCTACAACAAGGCAAAGGATGCCCGTGTTCCCAGACTTCCTCACGGAACTGACCCGCACCTGGCCTCAGCCACGAGCGCCCATGCTACTCCCTCTCTCACAATTCCTTGACGTGGAAGGCATGGATCAGGTGGGAATAGCTAATGCACCTCAGATTGAGGACACGCTAGCGTCCCACCTAGTTCCCAGATCATCAGAAACAAAACCGACTCTCCCCAGCAAAGCTTACAGAGCCTCAGCGTCGCTTCTCGAGAAGTGCTACAAAGCTCAAGGACTCACGGTGCGCGCCATGAACGTGTCAGCGATGATGCAGGCTTACCTCGCAGAAAAACTCCAACAACTGCAGGAAACCTCGGATAAGCAAGCTGCTGCCGAATTACTGGACGAAGCCCGCAGAGCTACAGACTTTGTCCTCCGTATGATGGGTACAGCTGCTGTGGCTCAGGGCAGAGGTATGGCGGAAGTGGTCATCGCGCTCCGCCACCTGTGGATGACGTTGACGGATTTACCGGAGGGACAAAAGGTGCCTTTTCTCCACCACTCGATAGAAGCGGAGGGACTTTTTGGCCAGACTTTGGAGCGAATCCAAACCAAGCTGGACCAAAGGCGCAGGCAGGCTGAAGCTCTCAGGGTGGGCATCCCTCGTCGGAGTCCCCCCCCCCCCTGAGAGAGCCCGCTGGAAGCAGACCTGCACAGCTGCGGCACCGCTCAACGACGAGTGCGTCACAGCATACGAGGAGGAGCCTCGGCAGAGACCCTCGCCGAACCAACCTCGCTCTGAGCACGCATGGACTAAAAATAGGTTTGTCCCATGCCAAGCGAGCAGGCATAGGACCTCCTCGGCGAACCGGGACACTCGTCAAAAACGTGCCTGATGACCCAGGCTCACGTTTACATTTCAGATGACCTCCCGCCCACGCGGTAACGGGAGTGTTCGCACCTTGTTCAGACTTTATTTGTAGTAAAGTACAAATGGCTGATAACTCTGTTGCATGCACAAGCCATGTTCTCCCTGCTGTGAGTGACATCAAATCATGTATGTCGTTGCACGTAAGCACGAATAAAACTCATAAAACAGCACATCCCTGTTTTATTGAAAAAAAACACACCAACACAAATAATGTCAACAGTACGGGCCTCTGGCCTGTCGGCCGTCATAATGGGGGGGCACATCCCCCTCCCTCATGGCTCATGGGGTGCCAGCCTATTCAATAAGCCCCAGCAGGATACCTCTGGACCTGTCTCCAGAAGACAGACCCAGAGGCATCTGCGAACAGACCCTACATCTCTCGCTAAGACAGGTGGGAAAGGGCACGAGTCCCAGCCCCCGCTCTATTAGGAGCAAGCGGCCGGCTAATACACTAACCAGACGACCACGTGACAGGTTCGCACCACAGGAGAGTACGTCGGACGCCCCAAGGCAGACACATTTTTCACACCCTCTAAGAAGTGGCTGTGATCACGTTACTATGCGTGTAAAAGGATCGGAGTTGAACCAGAATTTTCCTCCTGAGTTTGAAAGGAAACTAGGCTCCTTATCAACAAATTATCTTGAGTCTGCCGGTCACAAAGGATCATCCCCACGTTCGCACGTTGCTACTGCTCCTTTATTAGTCATGAAGGACACGTAACGCTCGAGCAGTGGAAGAGCAGCACGTGATTTTCCTCACAAAGCTGCATCAACCTTGTCCCCACACAGTATTCCACCTGGGGGGACAACAATTGGAATCAGGAGGTCTGCTTGTTTACAGAAGCAGCAGCCCCTCAACCCAACAAAAAATCCTGTTTTGGAGGGAAACAGAAGCTTTCCTGTCCTAACTCATTCTAATAAAATTAATAGACTCCATCTGTCTTCGAGGAGACTCGATCAGGGAAGTCTGTTAACACATCAACGTGGAGGCCCGCTCCCCAACCTGGTGGACCCTCAAAGTCTCAAACAGGAAGTCACAGCTCAGCTGTTTAGGCCAGGATCTGGAATTACTTCCAGCCTGTTAGCTGAAAAAGACAGGCTGATGACGTCGGGTCTGCCTGAGAACGTGGTGACAACTATACAAAATGCCCGTGCCGGGTCAACACAGTCCCTATACGCACAAAAGTGGCGCATCTTCAAAGCCTGGTGCTCAGAAAGAAATATCATTTCTTATGCTTGCGACCTGGCTCAACTATTAACTTTCCATCAGGATTTACTGGAAAAGGGTCGTTCTTATTCAACGATTAAAGTGTTCCTTGCAGCTATCTCTGCCTGTCACGAGGGCTGGGGACACAGGACTCCTGGAGCACACCCAATCATAATGAGATATATGAAAGGTGTGCTTCGAACCAAGCCACCCAGCAGGACCTTGACCCCTGGTTGGGATCTTGGTCTGGTCTTGGGGCTCTTTGCGACCCACCATTCGAGCCTCTCAGCGAGATTAAGATAGATCTTCTATCTTACAAAACTGCTCTTCTCCTGGCTCTTTGCTCGGCGAAACACGTGGGTGACCTCCATGCATTGTCTGTACACCCAATGTGTACCAGATTCGCCCCTGACGGGTCAAAGGTCACACTAAGGCCTAATCCCGCATACACTCCCAAGGTCTTGACTCTGAACCATAGGAGTCTGGACTTTGATCTCTCCTCCTTTCCACCTGCCCCTGTCCTCACTCAGGAACAGGAAAGGCTACAGGCTCTCTGCCCAGTGAGGGCTTTACGCACCTACATGCAGAGAACAGCCGAATGGAGGAAAACAAACCAACTGTTCGTCTGCTTTGCCGCACCTGCTACAGGAAAGGCCCTATCAAGACAGCGCCTCTCACATTGGGTGACGGAGGCCATTAAGAGGGCATACAGTAGCAAAGGTCAACAAGTGCCCCCTGGAGTCCATGCTCACTCAACCAGGGGCTTGGCCACTTCCTGGTCATTGTTCAAGGGCGTGTCAGTTGCAGACATTTGTGCTACTGCGAACTGGAGCTCTTTAAACACTTTTGCAAAGTACTACAGTTTGGATGTTACTGCGTGTGATGTCACTCAGGCTGTTCTTTCTAATACACAATAGAAAGTAGCTTTGAGATGCCTTCTGGTCAAGGGCAGACGTTCACACTAACAGGCATTTTACTGAGCATTTCAAGGGCGTGAATGAATTACGTTCCCATAGCAAGTATGTTGCACCGAGAGACCGAACTGAAAGGGAACTGAAAGTTATGCACCATAACTCATGTTCCCTGAAGGAAGGGAACGAGGTGCAACATAGCTGGCCCTTTTCAATGCTGAAAGCTCGGTGAAGTGCAATTTCTGAGGAAGATGGAGGGGCGTCAGTCGCCTAAGTACCTAAAGGGCGGTACCTCTGGCGCGGGGTGACGCCCCCTGCCGTAAAAGGCGTGAATGTATTCCTTCAGGTAATCGCGCGGGGGCGCAATTCCCATAGCAAGTATGTTGCACCTCGTTCCCTTCCTTCAGGGAACATGAGTTATGGTGCATAACTTTCAGGTTTTTTTTGTATTGAAATTTTTTTGAACAAACCAGGTTAGGGGAAAAAAAACATTAAAGATCATTTTATATTTTACCACATTTATGTGGGGAGACTCATGTTATCCACATCTTTATTCAAATGGCAGTTTGCAATGTGATGATATTTTGCAATGGTCAATTCCATATCCAAACTGGTGATGCTAAATTAATTAATGAATTTAGCATTATTTTTGTGATATTTATGAATGGAAATTGTGTACAGTGCTTGTTTGCTTTATTTATTTGAAGATTACATTGTAGTAGTTCAGTACAAAATGTTATTATGCATGTAAAGAGTGCAACCATACTCATCTGACCCAATGAAATAACTTTATTATTGAACTTACATGGCCACGGCGTTGTTCGAGCCAAGAGCCAATGTCAGCACTTAGGGCTAAGCCCCCTAAAGTTCCGATCCTAGGATCACCCCTGATCCAAACAATGTCCAAATGTCAAGTAAAGTTACACAAGTAGTAGAAATGTTTGTATCTAAATGTTTGAGGCACAATTCAAACTTTATAACATAAAAAAAATCCAACCCTTATAGTTTTAATATGTGGCACAACAATACAAACTGAGTTTAAAATACAACTATATTTTATATACAGTGGACTCAATAAGAATGAAAATAAAGATCCCTGTTGATCGTGGTGTGGTGGCAACAACATTAGCGAGGCACAGCCAGCATCCTGAACTCCTCGGGGGAATAAGTGAAGCCCATGATACCATCCATACTGGGCATTTCTCCTGGAACAGGAACAATGGTGAAGCGTTGCAGAACAGTTGTAAAGAAAAGGAACAGCTCCATTTTGGCCAAGTTCTCCCCAAGACACGCACGTTTACCTGCAGTGAAATATTAGTGAAAAATGGCTCCATGTCTACAGTGATGGTGACATATTTTAATGTAACAAAGCATTTCAAAAGTGGAATTATTCATGAAAAGCAAAAATAGATCATAAAGATTAAAAAAACAACCTGCTGAGAATGGTAAGAAGGCATCTTTTTTGAAGAACTTTCCATCTGAATCCAAAAAATGGTCAGGATTAAATACATCTGGAGTCTTCCACTCATTCTTATCAAACAGCACAGATGCAAGGACCGTAGTAATAGATGTTCCCTGGACAAGAAGAGAAAACATGTTGATCTCAGCTGAGTACAGATATGTTAATCACCCAGAAGGAACGGTTCATACATCCATCCATTATCTTTTACTCACTTCTTCCATTTTGGGTCACGGGGGTCACTGGTGCCCATATCCAGCAATCACTGTGCGAGGGGCCGGGGGACGGGTCGTAAGTCCATCACAGGGACACATAGAGACAAACGAGACAAACAACCATTCACTCTCTCACTCACACCTAGAGTTTAATTTGAGTTACTAATCAGTCTAACATGTATGTTTTTGGTCTGTGGGAGGAAACTGGAGTACCCAGAGAAAACCCACTCACGCACGGAGAGAACATGCAAACTCCACCCAGAAAGGCCCCTGGACCAGGATTTGAACCAGGGACCTGCTCGCTGAGAGGCAGCAGCTCTACCATTTGCGCCACTGTGCTTGGTTCACACATACCGTAGCTCAACAGCAGATATGTTAAAGGTATTGTGACACGATGTTGGAACTATACATAAAGTGGCACAACATATATATGTTGTATCATTCAACTAAGTTCGTTTTTACAAGCAAAATGATAAATCAATGAAAATTTGTTTCAAAGTGATTTTAAACTTGGCGCCATGTTTCGTCACGGGAAATCTGGGTACTTCCGCATGCGACGTCATGTGACGTAGGGACATGTAGCTCAGTCTGCGGCTGCTATTAGAACGCAGTGTAATTGTCTTCAAGATCACCTTTTTTTTTGTAAAACTTGAAAAATGCCGGTACGTTGTGTCACATTTGGGTGTTCCAATATTGCCAGTGAACAAGTGAGCCCTTTCACTTTCCTAAAAGATGAAAAACTTTGTCAAGAATGGACAATGGAGGGGTCCCCCTCGCTCCCTGAATGGTAAGACTCAATAAATACGGCTGCAGACCTACATTATAACCAGCTGTTTCTTGTTCATCACTCAAACTAACTTCGGCTTCTCAAACTGAAGACAAATCACTCAAATCTTCACTGAAATTGCTTAATTCCTCGTTTTCTATATTCTCTGCCATTGTTATTTACAATGTGCGTTCTTTACATTGTGTCATAAAAATGCGTCTGCATTTGACCCCTCCTTTCTCCACACGCACTGCAGAGTTACATCATTAAAACTATTTTATTAAAAATACTTTTATATATTAATTATTCGAAGCATCTGTGTAAAAAAAATCAAAGCTGAGTAGCTCCTCTTTCTAAAGATGTCTATGTTTTTGCATATTGTCACAATACCTTTAATGGCAGAGCTTTGTTAACAAGCTACGGTATATGCTAATGTCCCACATTGCTGGGGATTTAAAGAGTAAATGTTTGTACATGTAGTTTTGAGATAAGTGGTTTTCTGGACTGGAGGTGAACAGGGATTACACATAAACCTTAATGTTTTTTGTGCTTCACATTCAAGTGGGGATACACTGTGTAGAAGAACAAAGGTAGTTCTTAAAACTAAAGCTTAAAAAATAGCTGTCTGGCTTGGACTGTGAGGTCTCAATTTTTGATGGAGTACATTTGCAAACTGAGGTGTACCACAAACCCACCCACACAGACCAGTATTTACAGTTTGACTCCCATCACCCTCTGGAACACAAGTTAGGAGTCATCAGGACTCTGTACCACAGAACAGACAGTGTCCCCACTAACTCAGGAGCCAGACAGAAGGAGAAATCCCACACAAAACAGGCTCTAGAGAAATGTGGATATCCTAACTGGGCCTTCCTGAAATATCCTAACTGGACGTCTGAGGAAGTAGAGTCTCTGATGAGCTTTCTTGATCAGGCTGGTGGTGTTGTTGCTCCAGCTGAGGTTATCGTTCATGTGTACACCCAAGTACTTGTAGCTGGAGACCACTTCCACCGCAGATCCTCCTATGTTCAGAGGGGTATAGGTGTGTTTGTTCCCTCTGAAGTCCACAATCATATCCTTTGTCTTCTTCACATTCATGTGAAAGTTACATTCTTTGCACCAGCTCTCCAGGTGTTCCACCTCCTGCCTGTAGCTGGACTCATTGTTGTTTGTGATGCATTCCCACCACCGCTGTATCATCTGCAAATTTTACAATATGACAGCCTGGATGGGTAGCTGCACAATCAGGAGAGTAAACAGGAGAGGGCTCAACACACATCCATGAGGAGAGCCAGTGCTGAAGGTTATGGTGGAGGAGGAAAAGTTGTGGATCCTCACTGACTGAGGTCTGTTTGTTAAGAAGTCTAGTACCCAGTTGCAAATGGAGGGGCTTAGTCCAAGTGTGAATAGTTTGTCCATCAGGGTTTGGAGGATCATGGTGTTGAAGGCAGTTGTGAAGTCCACAAAGAGCATACGCACGTAGGAGTCCTTCTGTTCCAGGTGGTTGAGAGCAGTGTGGACCACAGAGGAGATGGCGTCCTCTGTTGATCAGTTCTCACGGTATGCATACTGATGAGGGTCCTCATTGATGTTGATGGTTGTTTTGATGTGGGTCATGACCAGTTTTTTTAAAACATTTAGTGACTATTGGGGTGAGGGCTACTCGCCAATAGTCATTCAGACCAGTCACTGTAGAACTTTTTGGGACTGGGATGATGGTAGCAGTCTTCAAGCAGATGAGAACTGCCTCCAGGTAGATGTCGGCCAGCACATCGCAGAGCTGATCGGCACATTCTTTCAACACTTTCCTGGGGATGTTGTCTGGGCTAGTTGCTTTGTGAGGGTTGATCCTCCTGAAAGTACTCCTTACTTCTGCTGCGGTCATACTGATATGCTCTTCATCTGGTGGTGAGGTGAGTCTGGTGCTGAGTGGTCTGTTAGGGTCTTCAAAGCATTCATAGAACTTGTTGAGAGCATCAGGCAGAGATGGGTCTTTGGGGCATTGTTCACTCCTGCTTTTGTAATCTGTTATGCATTTAATGCCCCTCCACATGCTCCATGGGTCTTGTGAGGTGAATTGACCCTTGATCCTCTGTGCATATGTGGCCTTGGCCTTCTTAATGCCAGCAACCAGCTCTATCCTAATCCTTCTCAGCTCCTCTGAGTTTCCAGACCTGAAGGCAGTGTTCCTGGCTGCCAGCAGGGTGCGCACCTCTGTATTCAGCCAAGGTTTTCTGTTCGGGTAGTTTTTAACGTATCTTGTGGTGGAGAGGGTGTCAGTGCATGTACTAATGTACCCCAGAGCTGAGGATGCATATTGGTCAAGATCAAGTGATCCTCCATTTTCAGCAGCTTCTCTGAAAACCGGCCAGTCTGTTCATTCAAAATAATCTCTCATTATGAGGCCACTGTCCTGGATCCAACATTTAACTTTCTTTTGTACCGGTCTGGAGTGTCTCAGCGGGGGCAGATAAACAGGGGCCATGAAGAGATGTGATCAGAGAATCCTAGGTGGGGGCAGGGTTCGGCTTTGTATGCATCTTTTACGTTTGTGTAAACACGGTCCAGCGTGTGGTTTCCACGTGTTGGTATGCCCACATGCTGGTGAAATTTTGGCAGGCAGTACTTTAAATTTACGTGATTAAAGTCTCTGGTCACATTGTAAAGAGCCTCAGGGTGTTCACTCTGCAACGAGCTGATGAGATCATACATTTCCTTTGTTGGCTTCATTGCTTCATTAGCATTCGCATCGGGACAAATGTAAACAACGCTGATGAAAGTCACTGTGAACTCGCAGGGTAAATAATGTGGCCAACACCTCACTGTTATCTGCTCCAGAGCCTTGAAGCATGAGATATTTNATTTTTTGTGAAATTCTGTTCCTTGTTCATTGCTTCTCTGGAATCTCCCTGATCAATAACACATTGTTTTGTTAATGAGTTCATTGATCCTGTTCCTCACTGAGAACTTCCAAATTCTGGTCTCAGACACTAAAAGTCTCTGGGCATCCCACAGACAGAGTAGTATCAGTGGTGATTCTGCAGTCAAAATTATCAATGAAATTTATCTAAGTAAAATTTATTTTTACTATTTTCAACACCTCTTCCTGATAAACACTGGCTTGTGTCTTTCTTTTCTATAAATCTAGTTAATCTCAAAGTGTGAATAAATCCAACTAAAGCCCTTCACAAACTACAAGAAGTTCTTTATGACCCAGCTTCTTATACAGTTCATTATAACCTGTAAATTTTAGGAAACTCTTAAAAGTGAAAGTCACATTCTGTTTTGAATTTTTGTTTCATGTTATTATGAATTTTGGTGCTTTTTTGTGAAATCTAAGCTTCTACAAAACCTCTTCACAGCTGACTGCTTGATTGTAAATGCGGCACAGCTTTTTACACGCTCTAATGAGCCATTAACATTTGCCCACAATATGAAATATCCACTTTTTAACAGAGTGCCTCATAAATATGCATTCCACAGAGTGGGATTTGGAAAAAAGGGTTTCTGGTCCTTGTTCTACCACTCTTCTGCTCTATTACACAAAGAGCAACTAGCTAATTTCATAATTGACTGTCTCGATGAGGGTTATGTTGCTGATTTAATGTTACATGGACAATTATTTAAAAAAGGTTAGATTAAAACACTTGTAATAAGTGAGAGCAAAACCTTTTATATTTTTCAAGTGCTAATAAATCACAGTAATGTTTCACAGTTAATTTATGTTTGGTGTCTACGTGTTAGGTCATCTGTCAACAACTTTCCCAGTCGGAAGCTTTAGATGTTGAAAAACCTGGAAAAGGCTATTTTCAGATGGAGAAGCTAAAAACAGCCCAGTTTGCATTAACATGTTTTAGTCTTTCTTTTCAGGTAATTTCATACTGCATAAAATATGAAATGTATGTGTGCTTTAGCAAACATTTAAAACTACATTTGTAAAGTAACATTTAGAGTTGCAAACTTAGAGCTGGATTTAAATACAAATAACAGGGAAAACAAATATTGCTTTACTATTTATATATAACAATTTTCAATACTACACACAACACCACATTTTACCCAACAATGTCATACTATTTAAAAAATGCAATTTCATTTAATACAAAATTATACAATAAAAACATATGACAAGTTAGTATAATTCAATACAAAATGGTGCATTTAACAAATTCAGTTTACTTTAAAATTATAACATATATAATAGGATAACATGGACATTCTGATCAATTGGTGGTGGTGGTGGGGGGGGGGGGCAGATCCAAGTCAATTCTCAGCTTCTCAGCCCTCATC
Organism: Garcialebias charrua; assembly: GCA_038048925.1. Lineage (NCBI taxonomy): Eukaryota > Metazoa > Chordata > Actinopteri > Cyprinodontiformes > Rivulidae > Garcialebias > Garcialebias charrua. The sequence continues at coordinate 10,515 of JBBPBX010076699.1, forward strand.
CCACTGCCCTAAATATGCTTATCAGTGTATGAGTGGGGATATACTACTTTGGAGTTGTACATTCAGTATAAAATACACAATAATAATACAGTACTGTATACAGTTTGATTGTGTTTGAATGGGCTAGTTAGAATCATGACAAACAATTTGGAAAACCTAGATGAGGTTTAAACAATGCTACATAACTGTGGGGCTATGGAGGACCAAACTGACATAATAATAAATAAAAGAATAAATATATATCCGACATAAAACAATACATATATAAATTAAAGTAGAAATATATATCCTAAATAATAATAAATAAAAGAATAAATATATAAATCAAAGTAGAAATATATATTTTAATGAGAAATAAAAGCATAAATATATATATTCTTTTTTATATCTCCTTACACATGAGAAATAAAAGCATAAATATATATATTCTTTTTTATATCTCCTTACACATGAGTTTCCGTCAATAACAATAGATATTTTGCTTTGCCTTTTTCTCGCTGTTTTTCCGTTTGCTATATTTATTGCTGTATTTATTTATTGCTGTATTGTTAGCTGCATTTATTTCTGTATTGTTTTCTCGCTGCATTTCTTCCTCGTCGTATGTTAATGAGGAGGGCTGCTTTCTAAATCCAGCTCTTCTATTGGTCAATAAACCGGAAATAGAACGATCAGTGTGCAGATCGATTGAGCATGCCTGCGCTGCAGTTCTCTTAGGAGATCTCCGTATTTGAGAGGAAGTAAACAATTAGAGATGTATCGTAGGATTGCTGAGGCATGTTGCTAGCTTAGCTGAAAGTAATACAGTCAGTGATGACTATTTACTGTTTCCAGTCGATGTTTTGAGTGAGTGGCTGCTCCAGGTAGCTGCAGACACGGATACTGAAGCATTAGTTGTCCAGATTTTGGAGGAAGTGGCTTGTCGTTTGCACAAATCTGTGTACCCCACAAGAACAGCTGGAAGACCTGGATATTTGCTGCCCGCTGACGTCTTTAAGGGACCTCAGACAACCTAAGGAGTCTACTAACTTTTTGGACTGGCTGGGGTCTGGTCAGCTCCAATCTGGAGGTAGAAGTTGTTGACTGCCATCTCCCGCAGTCATCCACTTGCTTCCTGACGTTGAAGTTGTCCAAAAATCACAAAACCTATGCAGACTTCCACCAACACCTTATGGCCAGCATGTCTTCAAGCTACTCTGGTTTTGGCCTAATTTGAACCAGGCCGTTTCAACGTTTTACAAGTTTATGCACTTAGAAATGCACTATGTATTTTTTCAAAGTTACAACTTTCAAATGTTTTTTAATTGTTATGAAGTAGTGTCTAGTGCACTTGTTAATTACTTCAGTTTGACAGAACTTTGCATTCTTGTTTCAAATAAAACAGTTTAATGTTATTGTAGAACATATTTTGAAGCTTCTACCTGCTGATATAAATTGTTTACCCAGGTAACACATTTATTAGCTGTATCACAGAAAATGTTAGGAAATATTAGACCATCATATTAATTAATTTCGTATCTAGAAATTGCTTACATACAAAATGTTAAAGCTGATGTGGTTGAATTTGTAAATAAAATTACAATGGTTTAATAATGGTGACTTTATTACATAAACATGAAAAAAGCACATGTAAACACTGAATATTTTTAATTTAAATAAGTTTACATACAATTTATTTTCTTTTACAATATAGAATGTAACTTGAATACCACTGTGTAGTATTATGTAATCAGTCTTAATAAATAGCAAGTTGGCTCTGTTATAACGATGTAAATTTCAGAACCTTTCAGCAAAAAAGACGGCACAAACATTTTGATAATACAGTACAGTACATTACACCCACCTAAAAAGGATTTTTATGTATCAATGAAAAAAAAGTTGCACCGAAATAGGAATGAAGGAAATGTCTTTTGTAGCTTCAATTTACATACTTCCAAAGATTTCAGTCAGAATATCAACTGTCTGGCAATAAACATTAATCACATTAGAAAACAAGGTCGTTGGATCTGGTAGTGTTTCAATTTCCACCTGAGTCAAAGGCCTTGGAAGCTCTACCTCTGACACAGTCACTCACGCCATCATGATGGCCACCATAGTGGCTCTCCCCATCAATGCCATACTGGTTGTCAACCTGTCAAGAGTTAAGAGAACATGATATAAATAACATCCAGTTTACACACACTGGTGTTTTTTTAAACCACAAAAGCAAATTTACAATTGCACTTTGTAAAACGGCATAAATTAAACAAACCTGTGCGGGGTCGTGACCTGCACGTGGGTTTTGAGACCACAACAGCAGTGGTGACTGGTTCTGTTCTGTGCGTAGTCTGTGGTGGTTCCAGCCGTCTGTGAAGAATTGCAGATGTCTGTTGATTTAAGGTAGAAAGGTCCAGTGTAATGCGTATAAGTGCACCTCGTTGTCTGTCAGCAGGCCCTCGGTCTCCAGGTAGCAGAAAGTTGTATAGAACAGATCCAACACATCTCTCCATAACCTCTCAATCCTGGATGGAAAATACATTTTAGTGTGAAAAACGTGCAAAAAAAGGTTGTCATAATACACTAATATAAAGACCAACAACTTAAAATAAAACGCCACCCCGGTATCCAGTTATTGCTCTGTGGACATTGAGTTCAGGATTGTGAGATCCAGACCTTTCTACTTACCCCGGGAATTCACGACGGTTATTTTTCATACTATTTTGGAAAAGGTAGCAACTTCCATGGAAGTAGTCAGTATGAAAACATGGAGAATAAATCAAGACTTTAATTTAAATACCTCTGGTTATGTGTGCTTCTTCCTGTTATGTGAGAATTTCTGTTTTGGCCTCTGGTTGAGACCATGAAGTGTGCCACTAGTACGTTCTCCCCTCCTTTGTCTGAACGAACACGAGATGGCACTCCATATGTATTCACAGCTTCAAGAAAGCTCTGAAGAACTGTTGTGGCACGATTGTTTGTAGCAGCAGTCAGGTAAACAATGAGGCGACTGAAGCCATCAATGCCCCCGTGAACAACGAATCGCCATCTATATAGACAACAAAAACATTTTTGATTATCACTGGTAGAAGAAACTTTCTTTTGTTTGTTGAATGCAGGCCTGGAATTCACAGAGAAGGAAAATCATAACTGCAGTGCTCTTATTCAGCAGAGTAAATGTTTACGTTAAAACACAGAGTAGTTCCATTAAGAATACATTTCTCACTTATGCTAAGACGATTTTAAAAACTTTAAAGGTTCAGTCTGCAGTTTCTGTAGAACTGCAGCACTTAGAAAAAATTTCAACAGGCAAAGCATTCTGATCCCTCCCCCTCAGAGCCATATATGGCTCTGCTCTCCCATGGTCTGCTGAAATTCAAATTCTGTTTTTATTGGCTGATTCAAATTCAAACTCTGTTTTTATTGGCTGGTTACAAACTCTGTTTTTATTGGCTGGAAAACGGCGGGTCACTTTTTCTTTTTAGAAATGCTTATTTACCACCTGGAGAAGCAAGGGGACAATAGATATATACAGTATATTTTTTTTCAGAGATTACCTGGCTAACATCAGTCTGTCAGGAGATAGTGACAGAGTGAAGAAATATGTTTATAAAAAATGTTACATACTGCAGCTTTAATGTCATTGTGTTAGTTGGTCTCTGTGAAAAGTTTCTTAATGAAAGTAATCTGTGTAATCATCACTTGAGGTCCTTATTCACTACAGTACTTTTAAAGAGTACCGGTACATGTATTTGTAATGTCAACATAATTCCTCTTTTTTAAAGACCGTGTAAAGTAAAATTGAATGTGTGTTTTGAGTTTGTCACATGGCATAAATATGTGTTATTAATCACCCATATAAATCTGACTGATTGAAACAGTGCGAAGCTGGAAAGTGCGCATCAAATTTCCTTGCTGGTCAACTCGGTGCAATGCTTCTCGCACTCTTCTTCCTTGAAAATTAAGTAAACCATAATTAAAACGTGTTTGATTTGGAGGTGATGAACATATTGAAATGAGTCCATGGTGTAATAATGACAGTTAAGATAAGATTACACTATTGCTATGCCACTGCAATACATTAGAACATTTAAGTTACTTTCAACAGTATGACATGTAATTTTCTTTGTGATCCTTTTACGTTGTGGTAAACTGTTATTTGTTACCAATCCAATGTTATATACAACTGCAATTGGTGTTGGTATAAGCAGCCATAGGCTCATCTGTTGACTTACTTTGGCCAAGTAGCCCCATAGCAACGTGTATCCTGTATTAGGGTGATGACTTCGAATCTCTCGCACAACTCCATCCAGCTCATCATCTTCAATGTTGCAGTATGAGTCAGATACTCTACAAGAAAAAATAAAAGTCAACTGAAAGTGAGGTTCTCCACACGGAAGAAATTGGATGGACAGAATTTCTGACACAAATGTATTACACAATTTGAAGACGAATTACCATAACAGTCATGTGGAAGTATCTGAATGGTGGACATCAACAAATTCGTAAATACTTTTCTGATGCCATCTACAACTCAATATATTTGAATGAATCAATCAATCCATCAACACTTATCCTAGTTGGGTCATGATGGGTGAGGGAACCTATCTCCAGAGGTCAGTAGGCCAGAAGCAGAATACACCCTGAACAGATCGCGAGTTAATCGTAGATGAATATGAATATCTCACAATTCTGAACTTCTTAAGTGGATTAAAGGCTTAAGATAATATGTTTTACTATTAAAAGTCGATATTTGAACACAACAGATGTTCCGGAACAACTGGAATTATAATAAAAATATAAAATACAAATAAGTTCAAAGTAGCAAAAGAAATACCACACATGCGTACTTACCTTATACCTTTCACTGACCCCAAAAAGTCTGCCAATATCCATGACAGATACACCCGCATGAAGATATGATTCCAAGACGTCAGCGGGCAGCAGGTGTTCCAGCTGTTCTTGTGGGGTACACGGATTTGTGCAAACGACAAGCCACTTCCTCCAAAATCTGGACAACTAATGCTTCAGTATCCGTGTCTGCAGCTACCTGGAGCAGCCACTCACTCAAAACATCGACTGGAAACAGTAAATAGTCATCACTGACTGTATTACTTTCAGCTAAGCTAGCAACGTGCCTCAGCAATACGATACATCTCTAATTGTTTACTTCCTCTCAAATACGGAGATCTCCTAAGAGAACCGCAGCGCAGGCATGCTCAATCGATCTGCACACTGATCGTTCTATTTCCGGTTTATTGACCAATAGAAGAGCTGGATTTAGAAAGCAGCCCTCCTCATTAACATACGACGAGGAAGAAATGCAGCGAGAAAACAATACAGAAATAAATGCAGCTAACAATACAGCAATAAATAAATACAGCAATAAATATAGCAAACGGAAAAACAGCGAGAAAAAGGCAAAGCAAAATATCTATTGTTATTGACGGAAACTCATGTGTAAGGAGATATAAAAAAGAATATATATATTTATGCTTTTATTTCTCATGTGTAAGGAGATATAAAAAAGAATATATATATTTATGCTTTTATTTCTCATTAAAATATATATTTCTACTTTGATTTATATATTTATTCTTTTATTTATTATTATTTAGGATATATATTTCTACTTTAATTTATATATGTATTGTTTTATGTCGGATATATATTTATTCTTTTATTTATTATTATGTCAGTTTGGTCCTCCATATGGGGCGGCCGTGGCGTAGTGGTAATGGCAGTCGTCCCCCGATCGGAAGGTTGGAGGTTCAAATCCCGGTTCCCCACACCATGTGTCGTTGTGTCCCTGGGCAAGACACTTAACCCCGAGTTGCTCCCGGTAGGACTGGAAAGCGCCTTGCATGGCAGTCTGCCGCTGCCGGTGTATGAATGTGTGTATGAATGGGTGGATGGTTGGTAGTGTAAAGCGCTTTGGGGCCCCTCAAAGTGGGCTGGAAAGCGCTTTATAAATAAGCTCCATTTACTATAAACTTTTTGTTCTAGCAACTGATATACGTGTTTCCTATAAGCAAATAACAACAATATATCTTTTTATTTTCAAATTTGATAAAGAAAATGTGTTCAGTTCTGGCCAGAAAAATAAAAGTGGTTGAAGGGGCTAGAATAGAAGACAACTGGAATATAATTATTGACTTTTGTTCTGTCACCTCACATTTAAGTGATTTCTGGGCAGCTGTGTGTGAGTAGTTAAAGCAGTCGTCCTTCAATGGGAGAGTTGGGGGTTCGATTCCACCACTATTCAGTTGCATGTTGAAGTGTCCCTGGGCACTGGCAAGACACTGAACCCCTCATAGCCTCCAATGTGTGTCCCATCAGTCTATGAATGTGATCTAAAGCACTCAGTGTCTTTAGAATGATTTCTTCAATAAACTTTGTAGATCAATAAACTTTGTAGATGTAGTAGAGTGCTGTATGGATGTGTGTGTGGAGGTAAATGAGGGCACAGATTGTTTTGTAAAGAGCTTTGAGTGTCTTGATTAGAAGTACAGTCCATCCATTTACCATTCAGTTATAACAAGCAGTACACCAATGTCCCCTG
>JBBPBX010076700.1:0-17048 GCA_038048925.1 Garcialebias charrua
AGACTTAAATAAGGACAAAGGTGTTCAAAAATCCACCAAATAATTCAATTTAATAGTTCCAAAAATAAACTAACAAAGAATAAAATTTCAATGAAAAATAAATCAAAAGATAATAACAAATTTGGGCCCAACTTAAACAGGTCAACTGAAGTCTAACAAGGAGGAATGATTCCAGATTAGATTTTAAATAACTGATTTATGGGGAAGAAAAATGATCTATTTTACTGTGATCCACCTGATGAGCTCCACCTATACTTAAGGCTGCAGTCAAGTCCTACTCTTCGCTGGAGCATTGATGCCTACTCATGGTATTTATGCTTCTAGCCAGTTTCTGAGTACAGTACTTTGAGAGACACTTACCTTGTTTTTTGTTGTGTTTCCAGTCCTCGTTTCCATCTTGGTCCTGGGACCAGTTCTCTGCTCATCGTGTCTTGCCCTCCAACCACTTGCCTGCCTCATTTCGCCCTCTGGGATTCATCTCAAGGAACTAAGGATTTCTCTGTGACGTTTATCCTACTACTTCACCTGTGAGGAAAATAACAAACAAAACAAGATCAATCATCCGCTCATTCTCAATCAGTTCATCTGGACAGTTTCTTTTTAGTAGAAACGTTTCACCCTCACTCCAGAGGGCTTCGTCAGTCAGAGCAGTCCAAAGCAAACTGAAGCTACCCCACCAAGTAAACAACTTAAGTGGACCAACCAGTTTGCTGTAGCCAAGATGGTTTCTGGGGGCTTGTCCCTCGTCGACTCCTCCCAGGCAGGCAGACATGTCCAAAGTGGTTCAAGACCAGAAAGTTCATTCTCAATAGTCCAGGTATCAAATCCGCTCATTCTCAATCAGTTCATCTGGACAGTTTCTTTTTAGTAGAAACGTTTCACCCTCACTCCAGAGGGCTTCGTCAGTCAGAGCAGTCCAAAGCAAACTGAAGCTACCCCACCAAGTAAACAACTTAAGTGGACCAACCAGTTTGCTGTAGCCAAGATGGTTTCTGGGGGCTTGTCCCTCGTCGACTCCTCCCAGGCAGGCAGACATGTCCAAGATCAATCATCTTGAAAGAGCCTTCTGGTCAAGCCTTTTTGACAGTTTGTTTCATCTTCCAGGAAATCCAGAAGATCCCTGTACATATGTATATAGACTTGCACTGTAAATAATAAACACTGTTACTTTTGCACCTCTTCGTGTCGTTCTGGGTCTCATTACCAACTGGGTAAACCTTTGAAATCATAACACTATGACCACTTTATTGTTCTTTTTACATATTTTGTGCTAATTTCAGCTTACTTTTTTGTTGCTAGTTTTATATCTTTCAAAATATGAAACTTTCCCTTAAACATTATTCTCTTAAATCCGTTTTCTTTTTTATCTTGTTGAGATTTTAGCTACTGTTCTGCTACTTTTCTGCTACTTTTAACCAGTGGTGGGATGTAACTAAGTACAAATACTTTGTTACTGTACTTAAGTACATTTTTCATGTATCTGTACTTTACTTAAGTATAATTAAATGTGGGTACTTTTTACTTTTACTCCACTACATTTTACATGAAGTATCTATACTTTCTACTCCACTACATTTCTATAATGTGTTGAGTTACAAGTAACTTTCATGTTGCGATTTTTTGATTTGTTCGTTAGTTTGAAAGTAACCAAAGGTGAGAGGGGAGTTTGGCCACTGAATCACTGCAAAGTTGACAGGTAACATTACACCCACCTTCTAGAAATTGGGCCAATAATGTATGTTCTAGTATATATATGTCACTGAGCTGGGGCCACCCACAGCATCGCCAACACACCCACAATGGATTCCACCGTGGAGAATCAGCCAGAAGATATGCACCACCCATGGCCTTATTAAAAAAAATATTGAAAGATTATTGAAAGACTATTCAGTACAGCAGGACAGATTCTCTCTCCCAAAAGAGACAGACTGGACAAAAAAAAAATTCTTCTGAACTTGAACAATAAATTCTTGCTGCAATATTAAAATGTGTCAGTTCATGGGACGTTAGGAGACAAGAGATGTTTCCAAATGACTCAACACTTGGGTCCAAGTTTTGCAAATGGTGTCAGGAAGTTAAAATATTGTTCACTATTGACCCATTACAAGGTTGACTAGACAGTATTTTAATCAGAGTTGATGACAAACTGGAGTTGAAGTGATCAATGTCTATTCCTTTGTTAGGTCTAATGCTCCTTTTTTCATCAGACAACTTTTACTTCAATGTTTTTACTGGTTTTATTTTGTGTTAAATAAAAAAATTCAGAGGTATAATCATTCCTCTTTCTTATTTTATTTAATGACATTTAACCTGCAGGTCATCCCTGAAATTCTGACGCACACAGAATCACAAGCCCAAGTGTGAACGGTGTCACACAATAAAAACATGCACTATCTGCAGCATTGTTCTTTAAACTGGAACAACACTTTTAAAGTATTACAGAAAATATACATACAGTACGCACACTTAATGATACTGTAGGCCATTGCGTTAGGTAATACATTCAGCAAGTACTTTTACTTTAATACTTTAAGTATTTTTAAAAGCAAATACTTATTTACTTTTACTTAAGTAAAAACATTAATGTGGTACTTCTACTTACACTAGAGTACATTTTTGTCTGTTTATTTGTACTTTTACTTAAGTACAGTGTTTGAGTACTTTCTCCAGTCCACCACTGCTTTTAACTAGCATTTTGATACTTTCAGCAAAAAAATTGCTACTTTTAGTGTTTTGCTACTCATCAATATTTTCCTCTTTTTGCTGAAGCTTAGCAGTTTAAGTATCTGTCTTTTAGCTACTGTCAGGAGATGTGGCAGAGTGAAGAAATATGTTTATAAAAAATGTTACATACTGAACCTTTAACACAGACACTCTGAGGAGTAAAACAGTTCATGACATGAGCTGAAGATGGACAGACAGGAGTCGTCTTCAGGTCACATTCTGGGTTCATAACTAGCAACTTTTATAATGTTGTACAGTACACAACATAAGCACAGCTAGTAGCTAGCTACTGTTGACTGACCGCAACACGCACACCACGTCACGCACACAGATGAGATCAGCTCAAACTTTGCTTAGCGATTCATTAAACTCACTTAATATTACTTGCTTACCTGTGTAGAAAGGCACCATTAATAATTACTGCTGTTTCAACGTCGCCGTGTTATCAGCTCTGAACAGAGATGGTCCCCCACTCCGGCCCCTCCTCCTCGGACCGGAAACACGCGAACCGCAGCGATACACGAGACGAGTCCAGGCTCGAGGGCGATGGAAAATGTGACCTGTACAGTCCAATAGTTTTGACAGATGGGACATAAACTGTGCATGCGCTAGCGCGCTAGTTATAATTAGATTCAATGGAAAAGCCGCAGGCGACGCCCAGCGGGGAACCGGAAGTACGTCACAATCAGAAAACGTTTTTTGAAACAAACAATCATTACTCATAAAATATTTATCCTACACAACTAAAAACATATATGCATACATTTCAAAATATTATTTTTTTTATTATTTAATTTTTATAAAAATTAAATCTTCAAATGGTGAAGAGCTGCAGTTCCAAGGAGGGACGGCGACCCTAGCGCCCTCTAGTGGCGGCCGCCGCTGCCTGTACCGCAAGGTGTCGATCTGTACTCCCAGAAATACGGTAACCCGTGATGGAGTTAGGTTACTCTTTTGTAGGTTTATGACAAAACCGAGCGACTCCAGGTGAGAGATTACCCTGTAGGAGTGTGACTGGGCCTGTATTCTGCTTCCAGACAGAATCAGGAGGTCATCCAGGTAGTTCATAACCCTGAGACCTTGATTCCTGAGAGGGGTCAGGGCTGCATCCAGACATTTAGTAAATGTACGAGGAGCCGTCTTTAAACCAAAGGGTAAAGCTTTGAATTCATAAGCTTTTCCCTCGAAGGCAAAACGGAGGAATTTTCTGTGTTTCCTCCACACGCCTACATGGAAATAGGCATCTTTCAGATACATTGTACATGCATAGTCTCCTGTTCTCAGAGATTGGAGAACCTGCCGCTGTGTAAGCATCTTGAACTTAAAAGTTTTTATTCTCTTGGTCAGAGTCCTGAGATCCAGGATCGGTCTCAAGGAATGATCCTTTTTGGGCACCAGAACCTCCAACCTGGCCTGGATGCGTTCCAGGGCTCCCCCGAAGAGTCCCGTCGGCTCAATCGGGTGCTGGAGGAAGGGGGACCTCTGGTTTTCCGGGAGGTTTGATAAAGTCAGCCAAAGATGGCGTTGGGCGACAACGATTTCCGCCATTGCTCTGCCTTGCGTGATGGCTATTGTCCCCATCATGCGGAGTACGAAGTCAGAGGCGCTACGGGCCTCCTCCATGGCCTCCGTTGCGGCTTGTTCGTTTGTCGTTGCCTGGAGTTCCTGTAGCTTTTCTGCCAGGTACGCCTGCATCATGGTCGACGCGTTCATCGCGCGAGCCGTGAGGCCCTGAGCCTTGTAGCATTTCTCGAGCTGTTTCTCCGAAGCACGACAGGCTCTGCTGGGCAGCGCTAGCTTCGCCCCCGTAGCTGCGGGGGCCAAATGAGCCGCCAGGGTCTCCTCTATCGGGGGTGCGCTGGCGAGACCTGCTGCCTCCATTCCTGCGACATCCAGGAGTCGGGATAGTGGCAGCATCATGGGAGCTCCGGGCTCCGCCCAGGAGCGTGTGAGCTCCATGAGGAAGTCCGGGAAAATTGGCATTTTTTGCGACGTCGTCGGCTGCTGCTTCGCATAGAAGTAGTTTCCCGCCAGCCTCGTAACCTGTTGGCGAGGCGTGGGGTCTGGCCATGCGACCTGCAGGGCGTCTGCTGCCCTATGGCACAGGTCGAAAAGATCAGGGACCGACACGTCCGGTTCCGGTAGAATTTGCACCAGGTTCTGAGAAGAATCCAATTTTTCTCCTCTGCAACCGTACTCGGCGTCTTGGTCAGACACTTCGAGCGTTGAGTCCTCGACGGGAACCGAGGAGTCTGACACGTTCTCATCCCCGACTTGACCGCTGCATTCCAGATCCACGTTCTCAAGCTCTGGCTCGGGAGCGGGCAGCTTCGTGAGGCGTGCGGCCTTCAACGTCGCGGCCTTCGCGATGGATTTAGCCAACGCGTCAGCGCAGCGTTTCCTCATTACCGCCGGCATCCGACAGCAGTGGGAGCAGGAGTCGGGGAATTCCAGCGCTTTTCGTGCGTGCAGAATCCCTAGGCAGACAGGACAGGCCTCGTGGGAGTCCGTCGTCGAGAGGGAGTAGTCGCTGCCGCTGGGGCAGGGACGCGAGCGAGGGCTCGTCGTCCTGCTGGCTTTCTTCTGGGTCTTTGTCCTCCGTTTTCCCTTCTCAGGAGCCATGTCCGGAGACGAGAAGTGTTCCTAGTTTCCTTTTGTTCGAAGCCGTCCTCTCCGTCATTTTGCTTTCGCTGGCTAGCCTACTAATGGTTAGCAGGGAATGTTGTGACGCAGTTAGCGCCGTCGAGCGAAGCAGCTGCGGAGAGAGAAGAAAACTTTGAGGTAAGTAGAAAAACGCTAGACTAGCTTTTCGCCAGCCCAGCAGTATGCAGGAAAATGTCTCTGTACGCTCAGTGTAAGGATCAAGCTCACCTCTGATCGAGCGATGCGACAACAGAGAAGTCCCATGAAGTTCAGGTTTTAAGCGAGGTGAAGGGCAATAAGAGATCGATGGAAAGGCGTGATTGCATTCCTTCAGGTAAACTGCGCAAGCGCAATTGCCCATAGTGATATGTTGCACCGAGTGACAAGACTGATAAGGGAACTGGACAAAGTGTCAACCTTACAGACAGAAACTGGAAGTTGGTTCTACAAGAGAGGTGCCTGAAAACCGAAAGATCTTCCTCCCATTCTGCTTTTGGATTCTCTTGGAACAGGAAGTAAGCCTGCAGTCTGAGAGCAAAGTGCTCGTAGGAACTAACAACAGCTAACAACAATTAACTTCACACAGACACTGGTACATTTTAATCTGTAAATCACTCCTTGGTCTGTTGCCTCCTTATATCTGCTCCTACATGTCACGTCGTTAGTGCAGTTACAGCGTACGCTGTCAAGCCATCATTACCTCGGTGCAGACCGAACTTGGAAAAAGGCCTTTTCTGTCTCTGCTCTTGTAACTGGGAACGCCTTGCAAAAAAATCTGAACATGTCGACTGTTCTCTCTAAGCAAAGGATTTTAAACAACTGTTAAGTTCAATGCAAAAATCAGTGCAGACATTTTCCTGTTCTTAGTATTTTATCTCATTTCATGATTTTATTTATTCATTATTCCTTGTTTTTATTTTATTTTATACTACTACTTTTATTTACTTTTTATTTTATATGCATGTTTTATTGTTGTGTGTACCTTATATGTGGTATGTCTAAAAGTAGTCTCTCTTAAAAACAAATTATTGTGACTCAATGAGACTAACCTGTATAAATAAAGGTTGAATGAATGCTTCTGTATCTGTATAATTATTGTTGATGTATCTGTATAATTATTGTTGATGTTGAGGTAAAGGGTGGGCTCACCGAATAGTGATTTAATTTAGATGTTTACAGTTTCTATAAGGTCATGGTCAAGGTCAAGGTGTCTTTATTGTCATTCACATCACATGTGGTACATGAGGTGGAACAAAGCTATGTATGCAGGGTCCCAGTTACATCCAACAAAAATACAAATTGTAGAGAAAAACTGTAGTAAAATCTAAGATATGAACTAAGAAATACGCTAAACTAAGAATATACTAAGCACAAAACAATGCACCAAATTACCAACCAGAACAATGATAACTTTTCCAATCCGATGCTTGCACTGAACCGAAGCATTTTTCTGACTTTTAAAAGTTATGCAGATAACATAAATTTATGAACAAAGACAAATATTCCCCTGATGCATGCTCAATAATCCAGGTAGAAAAATCCAAAAAAGCTAAGTCTGGTCCTCTGGACATTCAAAAGAAATTCCATCACCCTCTGGAACACAAGTTAGGAGTCATCAGGACTCTGTACCACAGAGCAGACAGCATCCCCACTAACTCAGGAGCCAGACAGAAGGAGAAATCACACACAAAACAGGCTCTAGAGAAATGTGGATATCCTAACTGGGCCTTCCTGAAAGCAGAGAAGAAACCTGAAAGTTATGCACCATAACTCATGTTCCCTGAAGGAAGGGAACGAGGTGCAACATACTTGCTATGGGAATTGCGCCCCCGCGCGATTACCTGAAGGAATATACTCACGCCTTTACGGCTAGGGGCGTCACCGCCGCGCCAGAGGCCCCGCCCTCTGGTTACTTAAGCGGCGTGCGCCCCTCCATCTTCCTCTTGAAGAGTGCACTTCACCGAGCTTTCAGCATTGAAAAGGGCCAGTTATGTTGCACCTCGTTCCCTTCCTTCAGGGAACATGAGTTATGGTGCATAACTTTCAGTTCCCTTTCAGTCATGTTCTCTCGGTGCAACATACTTGCTATGGGAACGTAATCCATTCACACCCTTGAAATGCTCGGTAAAATGCATGCTAAGGAGAAACGTCTGCCTCTGATCAGTAGGCATCCCAGGGTTACTTTCTACTGTATGTTAGAAAGAACAGCCTGAGTGACGTCACCCACAGTAACATCCAAACTGTAATGCCTTGCAAAAGCATTCAAGGAACTACAATTTGCAGCAGCACAGATGTCTGCAACTGGTATACCCTTGAACAAAGACCAGGAAGTGGCAAGGCCCCTAGTGGAGTGAGCGTGCACTCCAGGGTGCCTGCTGACCTTTACTACTGTAGGCCCTTTTAATGGCCTCAGTCACCCAGTGTGAGAGGTGTTGTTTTGATAGGGCTCTCCCAGTAGCAGGTGCTGCAAAGCAGACAAACAGTTGGTTTGTTCTTCTCCATTCGGCTGTTCTCTGCATGTAGGTGCGTAAAGCCCTCACTGGACAGAGAGCCTGTAGCCTTTCCTTATCCTGGTCCAGGATAGAGGCAGGTGGAAAAGAGGAAAGATCAAAGTCTAGACTCCTATAGTTCAAGGTCCAGACCTTGGGAATGTATATGGGATTAGACCTCAGTGTGACCTTTGACCCGTCTGAGGCGAATCTGGTGCACATTGGATGCACTGATAATGCATGGAGGTCACCTACGTGTTTCGCCGAGCAAAGTGCCAGGAGTAAGGCCGTTTTATAAGATAATACTGTATATCTATTGTAGTCTCACTCAATGGCTCGAATGGGGGGCCGCATAGAGCCCCCAAAACCAAACCGAGGTCCCAACCGGGAGTTAGGATCCTACTGGGTGGTTTAGATCGAAGGACACCCTTCATAAATCTTATTAAGATTGGGTGTGCTCCAGGTGTCCTGTTTCCCCAGCCTTCATGACAGGCAGAAATAGCTGAAAGGAAGACTTTAATCGTTGAATGAGAACGACCCTTTTCCAAGAGATCCTGGAGGAAGGTCAAGATTTGTACCAGGTTGCATGCATAAGAAATAATATTTCTTTCTGAGCACCAAGCCTCGAAGACACGCCATTTTTTGGGCGTATAAGGATTGTGTTGACCCTGCGCGAGCATTCTGTATGGTTAATACCACGTTCTCAGGCAGGCCTGTCGCTATCAGCCTGTTTCTTTCAGCTGACAAACTGAGACTTCTGGCAGTTTTTGGCCTGGGTGGCCACAGCGCCTCCTCTGGTGAACCAGAGGCCAACAGCCCCTGGTTGTCCACCAGGTTTGGGAGAGGGCAGCTTGTCCCTGAGTTGTCCTGCTCAGAGATAATTGAGGACAGGCACAACCTGTCATCCTCGTTAGATAGTTTTGGAGGATAATTATTCTTATCCTCCTCCAAATTATGGGGCTGCAGTCAGACCACGTAGGCAAGCAGACCTCCTTACTCCAGTCCTTTTAGTGGCGTGGCCTTGACCATTGGCCCTTGGCTTCAATGAAGCTCTGGTGCCAGGCAAACTGATCGGATCCCAACTAAATTTTAAAGACAGTTTTGAATCAGCACGTAGAGACAGGTCACGTGCTGTCTGACTGCTGCATGGGTTTTGCGTGTCCCTTGTTAATAACAAAGGAGCATTTGCCACACAAAAGCGTGGGGGGGTTCCTTTTAGTGTTGGTGATAAGGAGTGCAGTTCCCCTCGCCCAACCGGAAGGGGAATCTGATTACATACAGACTTGTTTTTTGTTTGCAGCCAGCTGAACGTAGTCTCCCTGAAGGTGTGAAGCTTTAAGCTGCATGAAGATGCCTGAAGCAGCCCCCCCGTCGAGAGACGTTGTCAACTCGGCTCCTTGAGCTGCGGCCACGTCATGTGCCCGTCTGTTTGTTGTGTCAGCTGTCTCGCCTTTGATAATGGGGTGAGAGCCTGAACACGTGACCCTCCACACCTGCCTCTGTAAGGGGCGGGGAGGGTCTTCACAGACGCCACTGTGTCTGCTCACCGCAGATGAAACAGAGGCAGTCTGCCAGGGCTTATTAAATATTCTAACACCCCGTGGGCCGTGAGGGAGTGGGAAAGAAAAAAAACCTCCCTTTATGACGGCATGCAGGTCAGAAGGATCTGCTTTGCTGGGAGAAGCTGTGTATGTTTTTTTAGTCAATAAAACAGAGTTTTGCTGTTTCATGATTTTATTTGTGCTTACGTGACATGACGTATATGCTTTTAAGTCACTTACAGCAGGGAGGGCATGATTGGTGCATGCTGAGTACAAAACAGCTTTTTGTACTATGTTACAAATAAAGTCTGGGTTTAAGCGGATCATTCCCGTTATCGCGTGGGCGGGTGACAGTGTTACATGAAAACGTGAGCCTGGTTCATCAGGCCCGTTTCTGTCTGTCGTCACGACTCGCCGAAGAGGCCCTGTGTTTGGACATTTGGCGAGGGACAAACCTGTTCTTGTTCCAGGCATGCTCGTTACGAGGGGGGCCAGAAGGGGGTCTCTGTCTGGGCTCCTCCTCGTACGCTGGCCGCTTTTGCGGTGGAGCATACGTCGTCGAGTGGTGCCTAGGCTGGGCAGGTCTTCACCCCGCATTTTCTCTAGGGGGGGCAAAGCTTCTACGGGGGATCCCCACCCAGAGAGCCTCTGCCTGTCTGCGTCTTTGGTCCAGTTTCGTCTGAATCCGTTCCAAAGCTTTTCCAAACAGCCCTTCTGGCTGTATCGAGTGATGGAGAAAAGGCACCTTTTGTCCCTCGGGTAAGTCCGTCAGTGTCATCCAGAGATGGCGGGTCGCAATGACCACCTCCGCCATCCCTCTGCCCTGAGCAACCGCAGCAGTCCCCATCATTCGGAGCACAAAGTCAGTTGTTCTGCGGGCTTCCTCCAGCAATTCGGCAGCCGCCTGCTTGTCCGTTGCTACTTGAAGCTGCTGCAGCTTTTCTGCCAGGTAGGCTTGCATCAGCGCGGACGCGTTCATGGCGCGCACCGCAAGTCCTTGAGCCCTGTAGCATTTCTCGAGGAGAGACGCCGAGGCCCGGCAGGCCCTGCTGGGGAGAGTTGGTTTTGCTCCTGAAGAGTTTGGGGCCAGGTTAGACGCCAGAGTGTCCTCTATTTGAGGCAAGTTAGCTAAACCCACCTCGTCCACCAGGGCCGGCCCAAGGCATAAGCAAACTAAGCGGCTGCTTAGGGTCCCGGGACAACTAGGGCCCCCCCTAAGTGCAACAGAGTATTTTTATTTTTTATTTTTAGTAATTATTTCCATGTGATTCTATTTAATCTTTTAAGTTCAGCTTTTGCAAATTGTTACGTACATTTACATAGTTTTAAGAACTAATTATTCAACTTTAAATGTCTTTGTTTAAACCATTTTACATGGTTTCATTGTTCATTTACATTATTTAAGTATTTCCTTGATATTTTTATTTTCTTTTTTCTGTTTTTGCACAATTTAATAAATTTTTATGTATCCAAGATACATAAGAACAACAACATACATAACAACATTATCTGTTGTTTGTTGTTGATATTGCACTCCAAATTATTTTTTGTTGCAGTTCTTTGGAACCAAAGTTAATAAACCAGATGACATTTTTGCAGTAAAATACTGTACATTGTATACTGGTGTGTTTTTTTTTTCCTAGTTACTTTTAGTACCAAAATACACATGAGATAATGTAACCAGCGCTGTCAGAGTTGCAATGGGTTCATGTTAGGTCAGTGAATGATCTGATCTTCAGACTGTTGATTGCAGTAATCCCCATTATTAGCAAAAATAGAGGGCCCCAAACCAAATTTCGCTTAGGGCCCCATGGAGGCTTGGGCCGGCCCTGCCATCCACGTCAAGAAATTGTGAGAGGGGAAGAAGCATAGGGGCTCGTGGGAGAGTCCAGGTGCGTGTTAGTTCCGTGAGAAAGTCTGGGAACACAGGCATCCTCTGCCTCGTGGCAGCCTGTTGCTTTGAATAAAAGTAATTTCCCGCCAGCCTCGTAACCTGTTGGCGAGGCGGGGGTTCGGGCCAAGGCACGTGTAGTGCGTCTGCTGCTCTGTGGCACAGTTCCATCAGAGCAGGGATGGATGAGTCCGTGTCCGGGAGAGCGGGTAGGGGGGTCTAGGTGAGTGCGTCACCCTGATCCTCCACCTCTGCGTCCGCCTCCTCCATTGAAAATTCACCCGAGGCCGAGATCGATAACTCGTCGTCGTTCATCATACCCCGGGTGTCAAACTCGACGGTCAGGTCCTCCATGTTGGCCAACGCGTCGGGGGTGTCACCCCATTCGACCCGCGTGCTGTCGTGTAGAGCCATACTCTCCAACTCCGGAGTGGGGGTGAGAGGCTCCGTGGTGTCTGCGTCCGCAGAAGTGGCCGAGGTCCCCATGGCCTTGGCGACAATGTCGACCCGATGCCGCAGCACCGCATCCATCATGATGCTGCAGTGTGGGCAAAAGTCAGGTGCGTCCAGCGCAGTTTTTGCATGAAGCATTCCCAGGCAGACAGGACAGGCCTCGTGGGTGTCCGTCGCCGCGAGATAAAAACCACAGCCACTTGGGCAGGGGCACGAGGTGGGGCTCGCCGCCGTGGTGGTCTTCCTTGGAAGTTTCGCTTTCCGCTTCCCTTCTCCGGAGCCATTCTGTCCGAGACGAGGCGAGCGAGTCCTTCCAGAATTCATTTTTCTTCTTTCTTGAGATGTCTCCTCCGTCGTGTTGCTTTCGCTGGCCAGCCCGCTAGCTTGACGTAGCGAGGCAGCATTTTTTTTATGGCGTAGTTAGCGCTGTCGCAAAGCAATCTGTAGAGAGAGGAGAGAAAACTTTGGGGTTAGGTGGAAAAATGCTGGACTAGGCTTGCTAGTCCAGCAGTACGCAGGAAGTAATTCTCTGTGCGCTCTGTGTAGGAGCGAGCTCACCTCGAATGAGCGATGAAGGCACCAGAGAAGTCCCGCGAAGAGGTAGTTCAGGTTTAAGCGAGGTGAAGGGCAAAAAAGAGGAAGATGGAGGGGCGCACGCCGCTTAAGTAGCCAGAGGGCGGGGCCTATGGCGCGGCGGTGACGCCCCTAGCCATAAAGGCGTGAGTATATTCCTTCAAGTAATCGTGCGGGGCGCAATTCCCATAGCAAGTATGTTGCACCGAGAGAACATGACTGAAAGGGAACCAAACAGGACTCTAGCCAGCCATCAGGTGAAAAGAAGGAACCCAGACCCAGACCAGTGGTCATTCCGTATGTTGCGGGAGTTTCAGAGACATTGAGACATTTATTTTCTAAACACAACATCCCAGTGGCTTTTAAACCCCAAAATACATTACAGCAAAGACTGGTCCATCCCAAAGATCCAGTCCCCTGGCACAAACAGAGTTTGCCGTGGCGTAGTGGTAATGGCAGTCGTCCCCCGATCGGAAGGTTGGCGGTTCGAATCCCGGTTCCCCACACCATGTGTCGTTGTGTCCTTGGGCAAGACACTTAACCCCGAGTTGCTCCCGGTAGGACTGGAAAGCACCTTGCATGGTAGTCTGCCGCTACCGGTGTATGAATGTGTGTAGCATTCAATGTGTGTAGCACTTTGAGATTTTCACTAATGAAAAGTGCGTTATAAATTGAATTCATTATTATTATTATTATTATTATTATTATTATTATTATTATTATTATTATTATTATTATTATTATTATTATTATTATTATTAATATTGTGTATGCTGTTCAGTGTCAGGAGGGCTGTGATCAGTCTTACATCGGGGAAACTAAACAGCCACTGGCCAAAAGGATGGCCCAGCACAGAAGATCAACATCATCAGGTCAGGACTCTGCAGTCTACACTCATCTCCAGGCCAGCGGTCACTCTTTCAGGGATGAAGATGTTCACATCCTTGATAGAGAGGAACAATGGTTTGAGAGAGGAGTAAAGGAGGCCATCTTTGTGAAAAGAAACCGTCCATCATTAAACAGAGGTGGAGGCCTCCGGGTTCAACTGTCCCCCACTTACAATGCTGTTATTGCTAGTATCACTCAGCCCTCTGTGAATAGCAAACAACCATCAGGGTGTTAACGATCCATCGTCAGGCTGATGGTCCTCCTTGATCATGTGAGCAGCTGGTTTCGGCTGTCATCAGCCAACTGGTTGATCCACTGTGGGAGGGTGCTATTTATAAGACTGAGCTGAATACAGCTTCTCAGACTGAGGAAGTCTTTCGGACGAAAGACGAAACGTTTCTACAGTTTTTTTGCTTTGTTTTTTGAATGTCCAGAGGACCAGACTTAGCTTTTTTGGAAAGACAAATATTCTGTCAGCTTTCTGTGGCTATCAATATAAAGGTGTTAAACTAGTATACAGTAATTTCATTTTCTTCCAATTGTCGCATCGCCCAGCTTTACTTTAAGCTATACTTCTTACATTTGACCAGGAGTACAAGTTGAACCTCCATCTTTCCAACAGCTCCACGTTCATCCCTTCATTTGTCATTCTGTAATCCCCTCTATCCACTACCCCTTGACATCTGCAGCCTGTCACTCAACCTTCTCGACTACATTAACATTCCACTGCAGAGACTTGTCTTTTCCTATTTTCCTCCTGTGCTGGCAGCCACTCCCACCTAAGACTCTCACGGCCTCCTCCTCAGCAGCAGTGAATCATGGATCTTCCTCAACTTAGTTAATGCCATTTTCTACTCTTCCCTCAGCACCCTAACTCCTACTCTGCTTTTATATCAGCCCAACTTTTGTTTCCTCTCTTCCTTTGCTTGCACAATTGTGCTTTTATCAATTGATTTACCGCTTTTAACCTTAATTCTTCATCCTATAGAAGCAAAAATTATTTCCCTTCATCTTATTTCAGCTCAGGCTACTCTAAGATGGAATCCCATTTCCAAGGGTTTCCTTTAGATTTTGCGTGTATCGTTACATAAACATACATTATACAGTATATATATATATATATATAGCACCTTGCATGGTAGTCTGCCGCTACCGGTGTATGAATGTGTGTAGCATTCAATGTGTGTAGCACTTTGAGATTTTCACTAATGAAAAGTGCGTTATAAATTGAATTCATTATTATTATATACAAGAAAATATTTAAAACTGACTAATTGCTGGAGTAAAGGTTAGAAAGGAAGGGAAAGCAGGAAACGAGCATGAAACAAGCCATTGGGACTGAAGGATGGCAAGAAAACACCAAAACAAGATGATCTAAAGCACAAACTCAAAGAGGAAAATCATTAAAAACAGACAAAAATACAATAATCTAGAAATTAACAGCAAGAGGAATTTTACTTTTAGATAGAGTTGGAAAAATATTTCACACAATGACCACAAGGACATAAAAAGGCGCCAAATTCCTGGTGAAAAATGTTTTTTTCTTCTGTCTTCCTTTTGTACAGAGTTTGCAAACCAGCGCATTATCTCCGCCAATTAGGCTAGAGTGTAAAATTGTAGACCCGTGAGTCGACTGCAGTGGTGCAGTTGACACAAAAATAGTATGAATGAGAGCGAGTGTGCTGAGTTAGGTCTCAATGCTTTGCCCAAACTGACATGCAAAAAGTATGTCAAGACCGTAAGTGATAAGGGCAAGGGGTGACATGGGATTCATGGCACAAAAACAAATTAGCTCAGTTCACTCCTGCCATTTCCCCACAGTGTGACTCTCTATCCAACAGGACCCTGCTCCTTTCACTCGACGTCTCCATGTTTTTACATGTCAGAGATCAAAGTAGTTGTTTTTTCTCTGTATTTCCAGCTACATCTAAATTATTATCAACACAACAGTCGTTACAGATTAGTCCGCAGCCCTGCACATTAACCTCAATGTGCTTTCTTGTGATGAGAAAACCTCTCACATGCACGGTTTTATGTCATCTGGTGTACATTCTGAACAACGTCATTTCACTGACAATTTACAGAGCTCATGTGTGAAAACAGCTAAGAACAAAAAAAAAAGCTGTTAGTGTTGTGTGTGGAAACTGCTGTCTCCTGTGTTCAAATCGTTCTTGTTTGTCTCTCACTTTCATGCATGGTCTTCCCGACTTTCTCCTTTGTGTCCACAATAATTACTAAACTGTCAGTCACCTGGATCTAAATGACATTTTATATAATGTGCTGAAAAGCTGATGCTGTCTGTCTTTCTGGATGTTCAGTAAACTGTAAATCCAGCATGTGTAATTATTTTTCCAGCATTATTTATTCAACAAAGTATTTTTTTTCCTGTGTTCAGTTTTAATAACCCATCTAATATGTGCTCAATATGATCTAATAAGAAGACGAAAATAAGTTTCAGGTGGAGCTTTTTGCTCTAAATGTTTGTTTTGTGACAACTCCAGTTTGAAACTGGAGCTACGCTAAGTTCAACACAAAGAAAGCACTCTGTATTTTTCCCCTTCTCTTCACAATAATAATCTTTTTTTCTCTAATTTCTTTCTCTTTGTGCCTCTCTGTGATAGAAATAAAATGAAGGCAACATTTATAATACAACTGAACTGACCTCAACACATCACATGTGCCTAAGTAACCATGGCAACATAGTATCCAGCTACTTGTAGCTCCTGAGCATAAATATTAGTGGAGCATACATTTGAATCTTAAATAGCTAACCATACAAATTTTACAACTTGCAATGCATTGTTTTTTTGTAATAATAATAATAAATAATAAAAAACTTAGTAGCTACAGTACCTATGTTGCCTATATATTTTTTTTTTCACTTTTTGTCCACAAAGTTTTTTCCTTCTCCTGTAGGTCAAGATTGTGTCTTGTTAAAACAGTTCAATAATTAAATTAGAGATGCTTTCCGCATGCACATCCATCCTCACTGAAACAAGGGTGACAAACACACAGACATTGCTTTCTGGATTAGATTTCTCATTTTGTTTGAATGATTATTTTACTGAAATACTCCAGATTAATAAATGTAGGAGCAAAAAATGTATGTGAAATAAATCTCAATCCGCGCTCGGGGACCCTCTTGGGGTCTTGGGCTCTGGTCCCTCCTTTATCTTCCTCGGGTCTTGGGGGTCGGGTCTCTGATACTTCGCGGTCACTATTGAATGTTCTATTAGATAAGCCTTATACACTTATGCATGCTCACAACCACACAGAAATAGATGCAGGGATTCACATGCAGGTATTGTATGTAGATAAAGATGTATATGTGACTGCATATGCATGTATATGTATGTATGTATGTATATATATATATATATATATATATATATATATTATATATATATATATATATATATATATATATATATATATATGTATATATATATATATATATATATATATATATATATATATATTCATTCATTCATTCATTCAACCTTTATTTATACAGGCTAGCCTCGTTGAGTCACGGGGACTCATTTACAAGAGGGACCTGTCTCACTCACACCAAACAACCATCCACTCTCACACTCACACCTAGGGTCAATTTAGAGTCACCAATCAGCCTAACAAGCATGTTTTTTGGTCTGTGGGAGGAAACCGGAGTACCCGGAGGAAACCCACGCATGCACGGGGAGAACATGCAAACTCCACCCAGAAAGGCCCCGGACCGGGATTTGAACCGGCAACCTTCTCGCTGAGAGGCAGCAGCTCTACCAGTTGTGCCACCGTGCTGCCCATGTATATGTATATGTATATATATACATATATATATATATATAT
>JBBPBX010076702.1:0-17048 GCA_038048925.1 Garcialebias charrua
AGAAAGAGAAGGAAAACTTTGAGCTACAAATTAGACTCAACAAGGTGGAGTTTGAGCTGGAACTTCAGCGAATACATCACAAGGCTGAGCTGGACGCACAGATGCTACATAATCAGCAAAAGATGCAAGCCCTAGCTGCAGATCTTCATTCTACACCTATAACTGGAAAAATCCCTACTATAATACAACCATCAACATCTCAGATAGCAGATGATTCAATCTCACAACTGCTAGAGTTTTCAAGGCAGCAGTATCAAGCCCAAGTAGACTCTCTCAGGCTCCCACCAACAGATATGATCAAGTTTGATGGTGACCCCCTCCAGTATTGGAAGTTCATGAGACTTTGAGATTTTTATTAATGAAAAGTGCGGTATAAATTGAATTTATTATTATTATTATTTTACCACAATGGTGGACAAAGAGTCTGTTTCTGCTGAAGAAAAGTTAACTCGTCTGCACCAGTACACAGAAGGAAAAGCTCGAGATGCTATTAGTCACTGTCTATACAACCTCAGTCCCAGCGCAGGTTTCAAAGAAGCACTTGAGCGACTAAAATCAAGATTCGGAAATCCTCATTCCATCTCCCAAGCTTGGGTTGAAAAGGTTTTGAACTTTAAGGAGATAAGAGACAATATACAACTGAGAGACTTTGCAGACCAACTAAGAGGCTGCAAGGATACACTTGCTGCCATGAAATGTGAGGAAGAGCTTAGTGGCCGCCGCACATTAGTTGAGATAATTAGCAAGCTACCATCAGATCTCAGGGCCAAGTGGTTAAATAAAAACCATGACATCACAAAGGAGGGACGTCTACCGAAACTCGACGACGTCGTCAGCTTTGTGGAGACAGAGGCTGAAAAGAGATCAGATCCAGTCTTTGGTGGGTTAATTAGCTACAAGAAGCAGGAGAAGCCAAACAACTTTACATCACCTACCAAAGTCTCTAAGAAACATCATCAAAGCTACCCCACCACTGTCAAGGCAGCTGCAGTCCAGGAGAATAAGTCCACACGTACCAAGAAGCCAGCTTATTTAAAATGTCTCAAATGTTCAGAGCACCATTTCTTAAACCAGTGCCCAGATTTCAGATCACTAACAGTGCCAGAGCGTCTTGTGTTCGTTCAAGGAAAGAACCTGTGTCAAAATTGTTTTATGATGGGTCACAACGCTGAGATTTGCACGCGCAATTGGGTGTGCAACGTTCCTGGCTGTGGACAGAAACATAACACATGGCTGCATCCTAACCACACTAACAGACAGAACGCTACAGCAGGGCAGGACACCACTGATGACAATAAAACTACCCAACAAACACAAACTACCAGATCACCTAATGTCACCTGTGGGTTCGCTGGTGCTGCAAATGGTAAAGTTTGTTTGCCTATTGTTCCTGTGGTCGTTAGGGGCAAAGCTACAAACATCAGTTCTGTCACATATGCATTACTCGATCCTGGAGCCAACACCAGTTTAGTGTCAGAAGAACTGACCAAGAGACTCAAGGTCAAAGGCAAGCCTGCAAGGTTAGACCTTGATACAGTAGGAAGTAGCCAAGAAGGAATATTTACTAGAAGTGTAGATCTTGAGATTAGCTCTCTACACGATGACAGCATCTACACGCTTAATGGTGTGAGAACACTTAAGAAATTAAACATAGGACTTAGCTGTCTCGCGACACCTGACGAGGTAGCCAGATGGGATCACTTAGCAGACATCCCTATTCCCAGCCTCAAGGCCAATGATGTGCACCTCGTCATTGGACAAGATGCTCCACGTCTTCTCAGAGTTGAAGAGTACCGCGTGGGAGGTGATAATGACCCTTACGCTACCAGAACAGTACTCGGCTGGGCCATAAATGGACCCGTCGATTACAAAGAAGGTAGGAAAGCCAAGGCCTACTTCCTCAAGTCAGATCAAAGTCTGCAGACACAAGTGGAAAGATTTTGGAAACTTGATGACCCTACTCAAGATAACAATCTGTCAATCAATGACCAGAAGGTGATTAAACTGTGGGAAAACTCGCTTTCCAAAGAAGGCTCACACTACACCTTAGACATACCTTTTAAGAAAGAAACAGTGACACTACCTAATAATATCAACTTAGCAACACAGAGACTACAACTACTGGAACGCAGATTAACAAAGGACCCAGACCTGAAAGACAAGTACGTGGAGGCAATGAAGTCAACCGTCGATAAAGGATATGCAGAGGAGGTCCCAGCCTCTTCGCTTGACTGCACTGATGGCAAAGTGTGGTATCTCCCACATAACCCAGTAACTCATCCACGCAAGCCTGGAAAGGTTCGAGTCATCTTTGATTGCGCAGCTAAGTACGATGGAACATTTCTTAATGACGTCATCCACAAGGGACCAGATCTGACAAACAAATTAATAAATGTGCTCATCCGCTTCCGCCGAGGTCCAGTTGCTGTAATGGCAGACATTGAAGGAATGTTCAATCAGATACATGTAACTCTGGAACACAGAGATATGTTACAGTTCCTGTGGTGGAAAGACCACGATCCTAACAATGAGGTAGTTACTTACCGTATGACATCTCACCTCTTTGGCGGAGTATGGTCTCCAAGCGCAGCAAGTTTTGCATTGAGGAGATGTGCATCAGATCATGCACATCTGTATGACACAGATACCATCTCCACTGTAGAACAAAACTTCTACGTGGATGATTGCCTGAAATCCTCAGACTCACCTCAACAAGCCATCCGTCTAGCAGCGCAGCTGATCGACCTACTCATGCAAGGAGGGTTTCGCTTGACTAAATGGGAGGGAACTATCCATTTAAACTTAATTAAATTTTTATTTTATTTTAGATGTTTTTATATAGGGAACTGTTTAATCTTAATTAAATTTTAATTTTATTTTAGCTGTTTTTATATAAAAGTCCAACCAAGGACTGGGTTTGCAAATTAGCCATATGGCTAGAAATCCTGTGTACAAAACAACGGTTGCTTCGTTTTTAACATGTAACATTGTTTATTGTGCTGTCCTTGTTCAAATAAACTTGAATGAATGAATGAATGGACAAGCAATTCAACAAAGGTCCTGAAGTCTATCCCAGAGGAGGAACATGCAAATCAAGTGCCATTGTTGGACCTGGATGGAGATCCATCATTGGAAAGAGCTCTGGGGGTGTTCTGGGACACAACAGATGACTGCATCACCTTCATTATCAAGGTCAAGGACAAACCCAGCACAAAAAGAGGCATGCTAAGCACAATAAGTTCAGTTTATGACCCCCTGGGGTTAGTTGGCCCGTTCATTCTACGGGGAAAGACACTATTTCAGACACTATGTCGCATGAAGCGAGGTTGGGATGAAACCATCCCAAGTGACATTGCTGAGCAATGGGGCCGGTGGTTAGACGACCTGCCAATACACAAGCTATGTTTGCTAGAATGAAATATGAATGAGTAGGCTCTAATTACCTTCAGCTTGTGTGTTTTTCTTTTCTTCCATATGTTATAGACGATTTTCTTATTTTCATGTTCACGATTACTGTAAACTGTTGATTACAGTATTACTCTGAGTCAAGTTATCACCATGAAAATATGTAACAGTATTTTCATTTTAAAGGTTTCTTATTACAAGGTTGAATTTGAGTAGTTAAGTAAGGTTCTTTAATTCTAGCTTGTCGCTCACCAAATTTCTCGGATGACCGTCTGTAGAGGTCATCGGGGCCGGGATGTTGGATTCACTCCTCCCATTTTCCACTAGAGGGCTCTATAGCTTTACTTTTTGTTTAAGTGAGTTGACGGTTAAACAGGAAGTGAATCAACGGCGGACCGGAAGTGGGTTTTATTTAGCCGTTAGCTGAAAATAACAAGCCAAATCTAACATAAAATCATATCTTACTTGTGTTCATGATTATTGCCCAACGTGGTAAGTTATATTTAATGCTGTAAGATGTGAGAGATATGTTATTTTGTAGTTCTAAGCGTGGGTTTTGGTGAATTAGCTTAGAGCTAATAAGATGCTAACGGGTAGCAGCTAGTTAGCTAACTTTCATTTCATTTATTTATTTATTTATTCATTTTATAAAAAAGAACACATAGCAAACACATGTTTCTTGTATAAAAAAGAAAATATAAAATGAAAGGCTAGTTAGCTAAATGATAGCTTTGTTGCTGCACTGTGATATTTAAATGCTGATGTTTATAACTGGTTGGTTAAATCTATTCTAGTTCTTAAGTATATGTTTAATCTATTCAATCAAATTAATATATTTAATCGATTTTATTTTATTCAATTAATCTATTCTAATCTATTCTAGTTCTTAAGTCTATGTTTAAGTTTGTGTTTATTTGAATTTTGCAATACTAAGTATTGGCATTTTTGTTTATTTTATTTACAGTTTAACCGGCATGTTCGTGTGAAAACACTCGGCAATTAAAGGCAACAATAACAACAACAACGACCTTATGTTCTTTGTGACATAAAGTTAAACACGAGGCAACCATGTCTGAAGACCTTACAACACTAAAGAGGAAGAGAGGACAAGCTAAAGCAGCTATAACTAAGATGATAACAACTGCAAATGAAAAAATCAGAGAAAATAAGCCAGAAGAATTAAGGTCAGTGCTGCAAAGCCTCGACTTAGCACTTGCACAGCTTCGAGAAATTCATAGATGCTATCATACTCAGCTCACCGATGATATTGACAAAGAAGAGTCTGATGCTTATGAGAAGCTTATATTGATGAACGTTCATGATGTGCGTCACGAGGCTCTAGCCTGGCTGCAAGAAGAGGAAGATGGAGCTGGTGTCCATCCAAATGTTGATGATGAGTCAGATGTCACTAAAGTTGATTTATTTAGTGAACCACCAGCTGACATGAAAGATAAAAATTCCACATCAGCAGAACTGGAGAAAATCCAAGCCCTAAGGAAGAAAGAGAAGGAAAACTTTGAGCTACAAATTAGACTCAACAAGGTGGAGTTTGAGCTGGAACTTCAGCGAATACATCACAAGGCTGAGCTGGACGCACAGATGCTACATAATCAGCAAAAGATGCAAGCCCTAGCTGCAGATCTTCATTCTACACCTATAACTGGAAAAATCCCTACTATAATACAACCATCAACATCTCAGATAGCAGATGATTCAATCTCACAACTGCTAGAGTTTTCAAGGCAGCAGTATCAAGCCCAAGTAGACTCTCTCAGGCTCCCACCAACAGATATGATCAAGTTTGATGGTGACCCCCTCCAGTATTGGAAGTTCATGAGACTTTGAGATTTTTATTAATGAAAAGTGCGGTATAAATTGAATTTATTATTATTATTATTTTACCACAATGGTGGACAAAGAGTCTGTTTCTGCTGAAGAAAAGTTAACTCGTCTGCACCAGTACACAGAAGGAAAAGCTCGAGATGCTATTAGTCACTGTCTATACAACCTCAGTCCCAGCGCAGGTTTCAAAGAAGCACTTGAGCGACTAAAATCAAGATTCGGAAATCCTCATTCCATCTCCCAAGCTTGGGTTGAAAAGGTTTTGAACTTTAAGGAGATAAGAGACAATATACAACTGAGAGACTTTGCAGACCAACTAAGAGGCTGCAAGGATACACTTGCTGCCATGAAATGTGAGGAAGAGCTTAGTGGCCGCCGCACATTAGTTGAGATAATTAGCAAGCTACCATCAGATCTCAGGGCCAAGTGGTTAAATAAAAACCATGACATCACAAAGGAGGGACGTCTACCGAAACTCGACGACGTCGTCAGCTTTGTGGAGACAGAGGCTGAAAAGAGATCAGATCCAGTCTTTGGTGGGTTAATTAGCTACAAGAAGCAGGAGAAGCCAAACAACTTTACATCACCTACCAAAGTCTCTAAGAAACATCATCAAAGCTACCCCACCACTGTCAAGGCAGCTGCAGTCCAGGAGAATAAGTCCACACGTACCAAGAAGCCAGCTTATTTAAAATGTCTCAAATGTTCAGAGCACCATTTCTTAAACCAGTGCCCAGATTTCAGATCACTAACAGTGCCAGAGCGTCTTGTGTTCGTTCAAGGAAAGAACCTGTGTCAAAATTGTTTTATGATGGGTCACAACGCTGAGATTTGCACGCGCAATTGGGTGTGCAACGTTCCTGGCTGTGGACAGAAACATAACACATGGCTGCATCCTAACCACACTAACAGACAGAACGCTACAGCAGGGCAGGACACCACTGATGACAATAAAACTACCCAACAAACACAAACTACCAGATCACCTAATGTCACCTGTGGGTTCGCTGGTGCTGCAAATGGTAAAGTTTGTTTGCCTATTGTTCCTGTGGTCGTTAGGGGCAAAGCTACAAACATCAGTTCTGTCACATATGCATTACTCGATCCTGGAGCCAACACCAGTTTAGTGTCAGAAGAACTGACCAAGAGACTCAAGGTCAAAGGCAAGCCTGCAAGGTTAGACCTTGATACAGTAGGAAGTAGCCAAGAAGGAATATTTACTAGAAGTGTAGATCTTGAGATTAGCTCTCTACACGATGACAGCATCTACACGCTTAATGGTGTGAGAACACTTAAGAAATTAAACATAGGACTTAGCTGTCTCGCGACACCTGACGAGGTAGCCAGATGGGATCACTTAGCAGACATCCCTATTCCCAGCCTCAAGGCCAATGATGTGCACCTCGTCATTGGACAAGATGCTCCACGTCTTCTCAGAGTTGAAGAGTACCGCGTGGGAGGTGATAATGACCCTTACGCTACCAGAACAGTACTCGGCTGGGCCATAAATGGACCCGTCGATTACAAAGAAGGTAGGAAAGCCAAGGCCTACTTCCTCAAGTCAGATCAAAGTCTGCAGACACAAGTGGAAAGATTTTGGAAACTTGATGACCCTACTCAAGATAACAATCTGTCAATCAATGACCAGAAGGTGATTAAACTGTGGGAAAACTCGCTTTCCAAAGAAGGCTCACACTACACCTTAGACATACCTTTTAAGAAAGAAACAGTGACACTACCTAATAATATCAACTTAGCAACACAGAGACTACAACTACTGGAACGCAGATTAACAAAGGACCCAGACCTGAAAGACAAGTACGTGGAGGCAATGAAGTCAACCGTCGATAAAGGATATGCAGAGGAGGTCCCAGCCTCTTCGCTTGACTGCACTGATGGCAAAGTGTGGTATCTCCCACATAACCCAGTAACTCATCCACGCAAGCCTGGAAAGGTTCGAGTCATCTTTGATTGCGCAGCTAAGTACGATGGAACATTTCTTAATGACGTCATCCACAAGGGACCAGATCTGACAAACAAATTAATAAATGTGCTCATCCGCTTCCGCCGAGGTCCAGTTGCTGTAATGGCAGACATTGAAGGAATGTTCAATCAGATACATGTAACTCTGGAACACAGAGATATGTTACAGTTCCTGTGGTGGAAAGACCACGATCCTAACAATGAGGTAGTTACTTACCGTATGACATCTCACCTCTTTGGCGGAGTATGGTCTCCAAGCGCAGCAAGTTTTGCATTGAGGAGATGTGCATCAGATCATGCACATCTGTATGACACAGATACCATCTCCACTGTAGAACAAAACTTCTACGTGGATGATTGCCTGAAATCCTCAGACTCACCTCAACAATCCGTCTAGCAGCGCAGCTGATCGACCTACTCATGCAAGGAGGGTTTCGCTCGACTAAATGGACAAGCAATTCAACAAAGGTCCTGGGGCCTCATGTATCAACCATGCGTGCGCACAAAAACATTGCGCACGTCACTTTCCACGCAAAGTGGCGTATGTATCAAATCTGATATGAACGGGAATATCTGCGCATCCACGTAGAAATCCACGGCTGCTCCCCTGTTGGCGTACGCACGTTTCTGTGGTTATTGTTCCTTTGGCGACACTTACAGGTGATCTGTGAAACCGTGTCCACGATGTGAAAACAATCATAAATCCCACCAAACACACATGATTAACGATT
Source organism: Garcialebias charrua (assembly GCA_038048925.1). Taxonomy (NCBI): domain Eukaryota; kingdom Metazoa; phylum Chordata; class Actinopteri; order Cyprinodontiformes; family Rivulidae; genus Garcialebias; species Garcialebias charrua. The sequence goes on from JBBPBX010076702.1 coordinate 7,962, forward strand.
ATTACATCCACATGGACGCAATTAGATGAGTGGATATAAAAGCATGCGCCAGATAGTGGCAACAATATTGACAACAATGAGATGTAATTTCTTTAGATAAGAAGTTAACCAAGGTGTATTAACACGCCTACGTTTAGGTCAGTGGGTAAAGCGCTTGCCTTTAGTTCCAAAGGTCGTGAGATCGACTCCCGCATGGTACAACGTTTTTCTTTTTTTTTTCGTTCCAGATTGAAATACACATGAAAACTATTTACAAAACAATAAATCGTCTGCTTCCTTTCATTTCATGTATTGTTCTATTTCTTGTTGTTTCATTCAATAGTTTTCCTGTGGTCTTTAAATCTGGAATGAAAAAAAAAACATTGTACCAAGCGGGAGTCGATCTCACGACCTTTGGGACGAAGGGCGGGCGCGTTCGCCACTAAGCTATACAGGCATGTTAGATCAGCTTGGTCAACTTCTTATTTAAAAGTGGATGGTTTGTTTTGCACTGTGCGTGCCGAATGAAGCCTTTTTCCGTGCTTCTCTGCCTCACTCAGAAGTGATTTCTGTTCACAGTCCGTGAAGTTCCTCTTTTTTCCACGTTCCGACATGGTTTGCAATGGAGCAGAGACGACATTCCTGTCGTGCATGGCATATTTGAATGACTTTGCATATTCATACGGAGGCGTGTCAAGGGCGGAGTCGGCCACTCTCTCATGTGCGCTGAATTCCACGTTGATTGTGTTGTACATAAGGAATGTGCGTGGATTCCGGTGTACGCACAGTTTGATAAATCTGGATTTTTTTGTGCGTGGACACTTTTCTGGATTTGTCCGTACGTGACTTTTCAGTAAGAAATCTACGCAAGTCTTTGTACATGAGGCCCCTGAAGTCTATCCCAGAGGAGGAACATGCAAATCAAGTGCCATTGTTGGACCTGGATGGAGATCTATCATTGGAAAGAGCTCTGGGGGTGTTCTGGGACACAACAGATGACTGCATCACCTTCATTATCAAGGTCAAGGACAAACCCAGCACAAAAAGAGGCATGCTAAGCACAATAAGTTCAGTTTATGACCCCCTGGGGTTAGTTGGCCCGTTCATTCTACGGGGAAAGACACTATTTCAGACACTATGTCGCATGAAGCGAGGTTGGGATGAAACCATCCCAAGTGACATTGCTGAGCAATGGGGCCGGTGGTTAGACGACCTGCCAATACACAAGCTATGTTTGCTAGAATGAAATATGAATGAGTAGGCTCTAATTACCTTCAGCTTGTGTGTTTTTCTTTTCTTCCATATGTTATAGACGATTTTCTTATTTTCATGTTCACGATTACTGTAAACTGTTGATTACAGTATTACTCTGAGTCAAGTTATCACCATGAAAATATGTAACAGTATTTTCATTTTAAAGGTTTCTTATTACAAGGTTGAATTTGAGTAGTTAAGTAAGGTTCTTTAATTCTAGCTTGTCGCTCACCAAATTTCTCGGATGACCGTCTGTAGAGGTCATCGGGGCCGGGATGTTGGATTCACTCCTCCCATTTTCCACTAGAGGGCTCTATAGCTTTACTTTTTGTTTAAGTGAGTTGACGGTTAAACAGGAAGTGAATCAACGGCGGACCGGAAGTGGGTTTTATTTAGCCGTTAGCTGAAAATAACAAGCCAAATCTAACATAAAATCATATCTTACTTGTGTTCATGATTATTGCCCAACGTGGTAAGTTATATTTAATGCTGTAAGATGTGAGAGATATGTTATTTTGTAGTTCTAAGCGTGGGTTTTGGTGAATTAGCTTAGAGCTAATAAGATGCTAACGGGTAGCAGCTAGTTAGCTAACTTTCATTTCATTTATTTATTTATTTATTCATTTTATAAAAAAGAACACATAGCAAACACATGTTTCTTGTATAAAAAAGAAAATATAAAATGAAAGGCTAGTTAGCTAAATGATAGCTTTGTTGCTGCACTGTGATATTTAAATGCTGATGTTTATAACTGGTTGGTTAAATCTATTCTAGTTCTTAAGTATATGTTTAATCTATTCAATCAAATTAATATATTTAATCGATTTTATTTTATTCAATTAATCTATTCTAATCTATTCTAGTTCTTAAGTCTATGTTTAAGTTTGTGTTTATTTGAATTTTGCAATACTAAGTATTGGCATTTTTGTTTATTTTATTTACAGTTTAACCGGCATGTTCGTGTGAAAACACTCGGCAATTAAAGGCAACAATAACAACAACAACGACCTTATGTTCTTTGTAACATAAACTATTTTGCATTACTAGCTACAGAGCAAATCGTCTAACATTTTATTACCCTACAATACACAAAAGGTACGTTTCCCTAAAATTTTGCTATGTTCACATTACTAATTTATTTTTGGAAACGTGTTGACACGTGCAGTTCTGACAGATACTTAAAGCACTATGAGCCTTGAGTAAGGCAGTAATAATATTTATTTGATTGTTGCAACCCATCGGTTTAAACTTTTGTCACAACTCAAAGACAAAATGCTGTATTTAAAGAAAAGTTTATTAAGCTTCATTATAGCAGTCTTTTAAGTACATTTGTACAGACAGTTTTGTCATGAACAACTGCGCTAATGTAGGAAGACGCAAAACAACATACTACCTATTATTTTTTTCTTTTACACACCGGAATTCTAAGGAGTTATTCATTATCATCCTCCCTGGGGCACCCGTCTGCATGCTGCTGACAAATTTGTGATGGCCCACGTCCCAAGTTGTGGAGGATGCAGGCAGCCACTATGATCTTCACCACCACATCAGTTCTGGTATTCTGCACGTCACGAAGCCGTCTCCACCTGCACTTCAGATGGGTTTCCTGCCAGCATGGTATGGTCCAAGACAATGCAATGGAAAAACGGTGTTTATTTCAGACAGACATAAAGTTAATAATGAGCTGCAATTCTCAGTCATTTTTTCATCATTTGACTTCTTGTTTATGTGAAATATACACATTTCAGACAGCTACTTTCAGGAAACTGTTGGAATCTGGAGAATAGTTGAATCTCTCGGAATCCTGGAAAAAACAAATGCAGATATGTTCCTGTCTTTGATTTATACATCTACCTTATAATGTTTTTCTAGTCTTTGATACTTTGTTTTAAAATAAAATAAAAAATATATATAAATATATATTTCTCTCTTGTGTTTATTGTTTAAGGAAATTCTACCATTGCTGTTCATCATTCTTTAGTTTGTAGCAGGTCACTTTTTTAATGACATTTACCTGACTAAATAAAGGTTGATTGTAAAAAAACAACAACAGTACTGTAGTGTCAGGCTACAAACCAAAACTTTCTGATGGTGTTATATATCATAAAATCAATCACCTTTATTTTACCAGGTAAAGCCCGTTCGAGATCTCTTTTACAAGGGTGACCTGGTCAAGTGGTCAGCAGGGTTAACAACCGGTGTTAGCAACTTATTTATTTAGCAAAATAAAGCAACCACTGTACAGTTTCTTCAACATATCGTAAACCCCCTACATGTTTTGCTGTGCAGTGAGCGAATACGTTTTTTTTTTAGCTGTAAAGCCAGTTTTTCTATATTAAATCCATTACCTTCGGCGTTCATCTTTCTTCTTTGACATGTTCTGTGTCAGGAGTGCATATCTGGTTGTCTGGCGTGCATAACTGGTAGTCTGGAGAGCATATATGTTTAGTAATTTATTATATTCCGAAACAGCAACAAAAACAAAGCGTGCGTCCATCTTGTTTTACCACTGGGGTAACCGGAACGTGTTTTCAAGTGGTAGATGGGGAGATGACGTCACTGCCACTTCGTAGTTCCCAAAATACGAGGTAACTGGAATGCAGCATCAATTCAGGGGCTGCATCCTCATGAGTGCGCATTTGTCGGCCGCATACGTCATTGCCCCGCGCGGAGGACTGTCCCAATTCGAAGACTCCTCCTCATGCGGCCGAGGAATGCGGCCTACTTCCTGCCGAAATCGAAGGATGCATCCGTGGAACCTTCAAGACGGAGGCTATCCCAGAATTCATAGCGCCAGCAGAGATTTCGCGGGGGGGGGGACTTTCTGCGTACAGGGTCGGGGCTGCTTCGTGTTGAGTCATCAGCTCGTTTTAACAACAACCTCAGCGCGAATATATTATTTAGTCATCTCAAACAACCTCAGCTCGAATATATCTCATTAAAATTTAACTACAGAAACGACAAAAAAAAAATGTGTTAGCTGAATATACAGTATATTGTATACATACCGTATTTTTCGGATTATAGGTCGCAACTTTTTATGGTTTTTTCAAGGCTTGCGACCTATAATCCGATGCGACCTATTTATGGATTTTTTTCCATATTTTTAGACCAATTTTTGACTCAGATATCAGCCTTTTTCACTTTGCCAGAAAAATTGTGCAGTACCACTTTTGGCCACTAGGGGCGCTGTGGCGCTGTGCATTACACTTCCAGAGGAGTACACCGACCCAAGAAGAAGAAGACCGTATGGTTTCCAGCTCATGTCTCCCAAAAACAGCTCCTGTGCTCGGACTGACTGTGTGCCTGCTGGCCTGGATGTAGCTGTTAGCTGTGTTTCTTAGCTGGTTTATTTTGCAAGATAAGTCAAGAACCACTCAGCGGATTTTTCTGAAACTTACAGAATGGAATCACAGTGTGGACGTTTACAAGTGAGTACCGGTAGCTTTATTAGATGTTTGAGAAAAAAAAAACGATCTTTTAGCTTAGCTTTTTGTTAGCTCGTGGCTGTCGTTCTGTTTACCGGTATGTTAGAAATAGCTTCAAAACCACTCGGTGTATATTTTTTATGCTTACAGAGTTTAAATTATAAGACATGAATGTACGTAACGATGGTCTATAGCAAACATTTGACATAAAATTCGATTTTATATTAGTGTCAGAGGCGGACTGGTCTCGTGTTGGCTGATTAGTTTTTTATCGGTGTTACTTCTGTTAACGTCATAAATAGCTTCAAAACCACTCGGTGTATATTTTTTATGCTTACAGAGTTTAAATTATAAGACATGAATGTACGTAACGATGGTCTATAGCAAACATTTGACATAAAATTCGATTTTATATTAGTGTCAGAGGCGGACTGGTCTGGTGTTGGCTGATTAGTTTTTTATCGGTGTTACTTCTGTTAACGTCATAAATAGCTTCAAAACCACTCGGTGTATATTTATTTCTGCTTACAGAGTAATTATAAGGCTCCAATGTACTTAACTATGTCCTGGAGAAAACATTTGAGATGAGATTCGATTTTTTATTTGTGTTTTCAGAGACGGACTCGTCTCGTGTTTAGCTTCTGGCAGACATTAGCAGCAGAGCTAAACACTCGTGTATATTTATTTATGCTTACAGAGTAATTATAAGGGTCCAATGTACTTAACTATGTCCTGGAGAAAACATTTGAGATGAGATTCGATTTTTTATTCGTGTTTTCAGAGACGGACTCGTCTCGTGTTTAGCTTCTGTTAGCTTCTGGCAGACATTAGCAGCAGAGCTAAACACTCGTGCATATTTATTTCTGCTTACAGAGTAATTATAAGGGTCCAATGTACTTAACTATGTCCTGGAGAAAACATTTGAGATGAGATGAGATTTTTTATTCGTGTTTTCAGAGACGGACTCGTCTCGTGTTTAGCTTCTGTTAGCTTCTGGCAGACATTAGCAGCATAGCTAAACACTCGGTCCATATTGTCGGGTTGTCTCAGCGGTCACGCGGCGCGTCAGCGGTGGATGACGCGTTACGTCGGCGGTGACGTAGGTGCGACCTATATTCCGGTGCGACCAATTTATGGATTTTTCCAATTTTTTGGCAATAATTGGACACTGCGACCTATATTCCGGTGCGACCAATAATCCGGAAAATACGGTAGTTCCCATGTGACGTCACATCTGTGGGTTGTCCCGTTTGACCCTCCCACAGGTAGGCTAAAGCAGCAGTTGGAGCGCGTTCTATGGATGTCCATTTTTCACGTTGTTTTTTTTGTTAATTTCTAATTAATTGCAATGGTTACTTCGTGTTGTGTCAGTGGGTGTTCCAGTCGGGTAGACGTTTGGGCAACGCGCAGGTTTCACTTAATCAAAAAAAAACTAAACGTGAAGGATTTATCTCATCCGAGAAGCTGGACTGCAGCCCCTCCTCTCTGAGTCTGGCTCGGATCTGCTCTGGAAGACGTCGTCCTTTTGGCCGGTAAACAAAATATTCTACATAAATCATTTTGTGAAACTATGTCAGAACAATGTTAGAGTACAACTGTCTGTGTGTTAGAGCTGGTTTTTTTTTATTATTATTTAGCGACACCGTCTTGCATGCTGTGGCTAGCTTAGCATCTCGCTAACGGACAATGGCCTCCTCACGGTGGACCGGCGGGGGAGACCGTCCCAGTGGGAGAAGGAGGACGGGAGCCAAGTCGTGCGGGCGACGCGTCGGTCCCATCGTGCCCCTGCGGCCGCGACGGATCCACGCCGTGCGACCTGAGCTGGAGGGACCCTCTGCTCCAGTGCTAACAACATGCTAACTTCCAACACGGTAACACTCAAGTGCTGGTTCTGGTCCGTGTTCAACCTGGACTGTTTGTGCTGGCTGTGTGTTATTTTAGTTAAACCTTTTTTTAGCTGGTTAGATCTGATTGAGACAGTTTACACATCTTTTTTGGATTTAAAGCTGTGAATCTCTGCGCTGTGAAGCCGGTGTGCTGTGAAGCCGGTGTGCGCTCTTTGTAGTAATTAAATAATTAATGATATCGGAGTAACTACTTTGTGACAAGTTGTCTGATTCGTCTGCCATGATTTCTTTCTCAAACTCATTTAACTCGACCACTGCCAGTTTGCTCTTGTTCCTTGGTGAAGCTGTGGTAGCTCGTGTTTTTGTCCGTATAATTTGCTCTGGCTGTTCGCCATCTTTGCCTTCTCTGCCTTTAGATGTGGTGCGGAAACCGGTTGGGGGCGTGTCTGGGAACTATGTATTAGTGTTTCTGAGTTTACTGTTTTTGAAGAACTGATTACAAATCACATTATTTTACACGTGCGAGCAAGGATTTTCTGAGGGGCAATCTTAAAACCCAGAGTGAACCTACAAAATGCAAGTTGTCCAGTAGCTCAGTTGGTTAATCAACTTGCGATTGGTGCAGAGATGCTTTTCTCGAAGCTGGTTCGAATCTCACTCGGTACGGTTAAAACTTATTTTACGTTTTTTATTTTTATTTTTATATAGGAGCCAAGATGGTCTAGTGGCAGGGCTTTTGACTACGGATCCGAAGGTCGCGGGTTCGCGCCCCGGCCACTACCCAGCTTGGGGTGTCTATGAGTGCACACCTATTTCTCCAGCTCCCCGGGCGCTTTCGGGCTGCTCACTGCACCACCTGGTAGGTGGTTGGGTTAAATGCAGAGACGAATTTCGTCTGTGTATGGGAACATATGCAGATGACAGGAATAGACATTATTATTATTATTATTATATATTATATATATTATATATATATATTATATATATTGGATAAAAAAAAAAAGTTTCACAAACTCCTTCCTTGTAATCTCAGTCCTCATTTTTTTATCCAATAAAAGACAAACGTAAAATAAGTTTTAACTGTACCGAGTGAGATTCGAACCAGCTTCGAGAAAAGTATCTCTGCGCCAACCGCAGGTTGATTTACCAACTGTGCTACTGGACAAGTTGAATTTTGTAGGTCCACTCTGGGTTTTAACAGATCGCCCCTTATAAGCTGATTTATAATCAGTTCTTAACAAACAGTAAACTCAGAAACACTAATATATATACATGTATTCAGCTAACTAATATATTTTAGCGGCGTCCCTTCTCTTTCCACACACACCAAGCGGCACACAAGAACTTCCCACCCACTTCAAGAGAACGCCCCACCCACTTCAAGGCCGGCAAACCTGAAGGCTAGACCGTCCCATTTCAGCAGTTTCGCTCAGCCCACCCGGTCTTGTGAGTGCGTGGCCTACTCGGCCCAGCTAGGCTGGGTCCTCATGAGGATGCAGCCCCTGAATTGAGACGCAGCCACACACACACACACACACACTTTACCTGACCCCCATGGTATTCTGGTTGAATTACTTCAAAGGACAAATGGCTACAGCGAAGGAGGAGGAGGAGGAGGAGAGGGAACTGATTGTTTTTAACTTGACCTACCTTTGACGTTTGGGCACAGAGTGCTCCACTTCCAGAACTTTCCCGTGAAGTTCAACTTTACCTAAAATAAAATAAAAACAGAAATTTTAGGTCGTCTCCCGCCACACGCCTCCTGCTTCTCGTGTTTAGAAAAAGAGCAAAGTGTCATGGAGGAGTGCTACAAACATGGAGTGCTACAAACAGGGAGTGCTACAAACATGGAGTGCAACAAACAGGTAAAACATGGAGGAGTAGGGCTGGGCGATATGGAAAAAAAATCATATATCACGATATGGACTTTTTTATATCACGATAACGATATATATCACGATATATACAACACGATGTGTGTGTGTGTGTGTGTGTGTGTGTGTGTGTGTGTACAGGAAAAATTTGGACCAAAGTTTTTTTATTTTATTATTTTACTACAGATAGTTACAATTATAAGAATGTGAACAAAAAGAACAAGGAAATTTGGACCAAAGTAGAAACTAGATCTACCTTAATTCAAGGAGTACGATTATGGAATGACTTAATGACAAATGTTAAGGAAGCCAAATCATTCCTTGTATTTAAGAAACTGGTAAAAAATGAATTGCTAAAAAAAATATAAATGAATCTAATTTAATGTGTGATATATGTGAATTGAAAATTGACTGAGTTATTTACTTATTTTGTTATTATAGAAAATATTGTTTGAACTGTTATTAGATGAATAAGGAGCAGATTTAATAAGATTTATTCTTCATCTGCTACCTTTCATTTTATTATTTTTTTCTATTATGAATACGTTAATTGTTGTATTTCATTTTATAAAATGAATAAACTAACAAACAAACAAACAAACAACTCCTTTTCTACTTTGGTCCAAATTTTTCCTGCAGGTGGCGGTAAAACAACAGCTGCTAATGAAACTCACGAAGAAGAAATCCGCTCTGAAGTTTGAGTAA
>JBBPBX010076703.1:0-17048 GCA_038048925.1 Garcialebias charrua
AAGTTCATGTTTGGAAGGTGACACAAGGAAGGAGTAACAACAAGGAACTGTGTGAAGCTTGACAACAGCAGAGCCAGCACAACAAGATAACAAGAAGGGAAGTAATGCAACAAAGCTCATAATTTAAGTTAAGTTAAAAAGAGATTTCATCGAGTAAAAGTCCATAACAGTTCAAGTAAAACAAAATGTCAGAAACAAATGACACAGAAATAGAAGATGCCAGTGCAGAACAAGCTGCCAAAGCACAGCAAGCAGATGAAACCTCTTTAGTGCAAATTGGGCAAAAAGAGCTGCGTAGAAGTGAAAGATCTCGCATATTAACAGGAAAAGGAAGACAATTTCATAAAGAAAAACTACAGGGGTTGCAACGTCACTTTGAAAGTACTTATGACAGATGGAAGGCATTAATCAAGGTTGCTAAAAAATCTGTTATAAAAGGAGATCCAGTTGACATTCTTGAAGGTCATATGGACATTGTGCAAAGAGAACTAGCCGCTCTTAACGATATTTATGATCAATACAGAGCAATGGATGGACCACCCCATGATGTGCGTTCCAAGTTAGACAAAGGCATATCAGTGACTAAGGTAGTTTTCCAAAACATCCAATGTTATGTTGAGGGAATAAATAAGGAGGAGATTGTTTGGCCTGATGCTAGTTCTGTATTTACATCTTCTAGCTCAGATACTGTCTCAGTTCATAGTCCGTTTAAGGCCAGTACAGTTATTTCTAATGGCTCCTCCACCAAAAGACAAGAAGCTATGGCAGAGTATGAAGCCACAAAGGCCGTGCTTAAGATAATGGCTGAACAAGAGAAATTTAGAGAAAAAATGCAAACCATAGAAGAAGAAAACAAATGCATAATCGCAGAACAAGAAGCTGCTGCAATGTCACAACGCCATCTAGAAGAAAGAGAGGAAACTGAACGCAAGTTAAAAAGAGAAAAGGAGAAGGCGGCTGTGATCAAGAGACAACAAGCGGAAAGTGCTGCAAGGAGAAAGTCAGCCGAGGACTTAAAAAAGGAAATTGAAAGACTGGAAATTCTGAAAAAACTCAATGCAGCAAAGGCAAAATTACAAGTTTATGAAGAAGACTACTTTTCAGTGAAGCAAGAAAGCATCAGTCCGAATCCTGCAAACATACAGGTAACTGAGTTCAAAGACACTGCTAATCAACCCACACAACCACCACAACAGCTAAATGTCATTCACGAGAGCACAGGTGAGCTTGTAAAGGTTTTAGCAGAAGCCATGTCAGCTAATAGGCTACCGATTCCAGAGCCCTCAGTATTTTGTGGGGATCCACTTAAGTTTAAACATTGGAAAGCATCTTTTGAGACTCTAATAGAGAGAAAGAACATTCCCACAGCAGAAAAGATATTTTTCCTACAGAAGTATGTAGGTGGATGTGTTAAAGAAGCCTTAGATGGCTATTTTCTGATTGGCTCTGAAGACTCTTATATGGCAGCATGGAATATGCTCAATGAACGTTATGGAGAGCCTTTTGTCATTGCTAAGGCCTTCAGGGACAAGCTGCATACATGGCCAAAGCTCCAAGGTAAAGACAGTGCAGAATTAAGAAAGTTTGTGGATTTCTTACAAAGCTGCCAATCTGCAATGGCTACCAATGATAATCTGAACATCCTCAATGATGGAATAGAGAATCAAAGACTTGCTGCTAAACTGCCAGACTGGTTAAGCAACAGATGGAACCGGAAGGCTACAGTGTACCAGCTGGAGCACAAACAGTTCCCACGTTTCAGTTACTTTGTAACATTCCTTTCAATGGAGGCAAGTATTGCATGTAATCCCATTACATCATTCCAAGCTATAAGACAAAGTGACTTTGACAAACCAAAGACAAAACCTCAACTTACACTCATTCATAAGAAGCAAGATACAGCAAAAATATTTACAACTAACTCTACAGAAAGAAGCATGATCTCATGTGTGTATTGTAAAAGAGTAGGACACAGCTTACACAAATGTCGTAAGTTCACTGAGAAACCAGTTACTGAGAGAGTCAAGTTCATTCAAGGTGAAAAACTATGTTTTGGCTGTCTAAATAGTGGTCACTTCTCCAAGAACTGTACCAATCGGATGACATGCAACACGTGCTCAAGACAACATCCCACATGTCTGCATGAAGAAAGACAAAGACACGAGACAAAGAAAGAACAACCTAAAGAACAAGAAGTAGCTGAACGGAAGGAAACTCAGCAACAGGTAACACAGTCACAAGACACAGTTAACGAAAGTACGTCTAACAGAGTGACTCATGAAAGTAGAAACACACAGACATCTGCAATAGTACCTGTCTATGTATCCACACAAAATGAGCCAAACAAAGAAATACTTACCTACGCTCTACTGGACACACAGAGTGATTCGTCCTTTATTCTCGATGAAGTAGCGAACAATCTGGACACTGCCAAAACCCAAGTTAAGCTCAAATTGTCTACAATGTCATCCAAGAAAACAAATGTACCATGTACAAAACTTGAAGCTTTGCAAATAAGAGGATTGTTTTCCGAAAAGAAACTCACTGTGCCAGTTGCCTACACACGTGATCACGCCCGGATTTTCGCAGGGGCTATACTGGGCTGGAGCCCCTGGCCCCGGGATTTTAGGGGCCCCCAGAGCCTCCGGCCCTGCCCTCTAAGTTTTTTTTAGTCTCAAACACGTTGTCTCACACAGGAGAAAACTGTTCTTGTCAGGTTTCATGTAAAACTGGATGATTTTATCTATACGCATCAGCGCGGCTGGTCCCCTCCCGCTGCCGGCGGGGGAGGGGGGGTGCGCGCAGCCGGTCCGCTGCCGGCGGGGGAGGGGGGTGGGGTGCGTGGCTGCGGCCGGTCCCCCACCCGCCGCTGGTGATAAGGAAGAGAAAGCGGAGGTGGAGGTTGCAGGAAAGAAAAGTGAGAGGAGCTGGTGTAGAGGGAGCAGCCATACAGGGGCGGCTAGAGGAGATGGAGCTGGGGGCCCCAACCAGAAACGAGGGAAGAGAAAAAATGTTGAAGTGGCTGCACGGGCCAGCAAAATGTGTGCAGAGATGAAGGAGTGGACAGTGACAGTGAGGCTGGTGCTCTGAGTTCAGTGAAGCCTCTGTGTCACAGGCTGACTGAGCCTCGTTATCCTGTGGAAACTTTACTGTCTTCCCTCAAACAGGCAAAAGGACTGAGAGGAGTTAAAGTTGAAAGTCACTTTCCAAACCTGAGAACTTATGACTCAGCCAGACATTACATAAGGCACAAAACAGAATCTGGGTTCACTGACCAAGAAATTTTCAGATTAAAGAAAATAATGAGCAAAGTCAGAAAACAATTCTGAACAAATGATGAACACCAGCATTTTAATTTTTCTTATACTCTTTTTGTACCCACTTTTAAACATCTCACTCAACATGGATTAAAATAGCATCTTTAAAAATCAACGGAGCTAGAGAGGCTGTGAAGCGCGCACTGGTTTACCAAACCATTAAGTATAAAAGCATTGACGTTCTGCTTTTACAAGAGACACATGATGCATCAAATGAGACAGTGGCGCAGGGAAGTTTGTGTTGAAGTCCTGGCAACAATAGCTATTCAGTGATTTTATTTTGTGATGCAAGCATTATATTCTAGTTTCAAACCCTAACATGTGGTTTTGTATTTAACCAGTTCAGGGTTGTTTGTAGTTTGTGACAACTGGCATATTAAAGTTGTGAGTTGTGAAAACTTACTATTCAGTCATTTTCTGCTCATCAAAGCAAAACTAACAAACAAACATACTGATATATATATAAATATATATATATATATATATATATATATATATATATAATATATATATATATATATATATATATGTGTGTGTGTGTATACAGTATATGTGTGTGTGTGTGTATACCGGTACCGGTATATATATGGGCCCCCATGTTGACTCAAGCCCAGGGGCCCCCATCCTCCTAAATCCGGCCCTGCACGTGATTTTATACCTGCCAATCGTAGCCATATTCCTACTTCAGACACGGCCAGGTCATGGCCACATTTGGAGCATCTCACTGAACACATCGCTCCACCATTGGACTGTGAGATAGGACTCCTACTAGGCTACAACTGCACACAAGCCTTAATGCCCAGAGAAGTCATATGTGGTGAAGAAAGCCAGCCTTATGCCCAGAAAACAGATTTGGGCTGGAGCATCATAAGTTACTGTGACTCAAGTGACGAAGGCAGCGATGTAATTGGAGTAAGTCATCGCATCACTGTAAAGCAAGTAATACCAGAGACTGAGCCAACCAAAAAGTTAAAGGACAACACCCACCATGACAGTAACAATTCACCATATTGAACTATTACTGTAGTAGAATATTTCGTCTATTTTCATTTTTGCATTTGGGCCAGGCGAGGGTTAAAAAAAAAAAAAAAAAACAACCGAGTCCCGAATGAATCCGGAAACGCGGCCGAAAAGTGTCGAAGTGTGGAGTGACTTTTGTCACGTCTCCACCCAGAAGGAAGGGATGAGTTTCCATGGAGGTTTATGAGAGTGAGAGTAAAACTGCATATTTCCTGGTGCATTTTTGTGTACAGCTGGACCAGTGCTCTGTTTTTATTTTTTATTTATTTTATAGACCTTTTTAATAAGATATAACACCGCTGCGACTGTTGCTGGCTGCTCTCCTCTCCTCTGCCCAGAGAGGAGCGAGCCGCGCGGCTTCTCCCGTCTTCTCCCTGGCTCCCCGTTCCGCTGCGTCAGCTTTGAAGTTCGTGCCGGGGCTCGGTTCTGTCCCAGCCTTGTTGCTGGAGCACGGGGAAGCACGGAGAGCACGGGAGAGCACGGGGAAGCCCGCGCGCTCAGAGCTCCGCGCCGCGGCTGCCTTTCTACTCCCGACCTGTCTGGTCAGGGGAGAGAATAAAAAGCCGATGCGGAAATGAATGAATTTGTCGCGATCAAGCGAATTAAACTAGTATGTCTACGTGGATGCTGCTCAGAATATGACAGACATCAGTGAGCAACCGCTTCTCTTTTTTTTTCCTCTCTTAGAGCAGCGGTCATGGAAGTTGATGAAGGCTTATTAAAACTCCGCCTGTAACTCCAAGGCGGAATCTTTAGTGATGTGAATGCCCATATTTGGAGAGGGGCAGATCTTCCCGGAGCTTCTGCTAAAATCTGCTATAAATCATGAAATAACACATTTTGCATTATTTCTCTACAATATAAATAAACGCTCCTGTATTATTTTTAAATAAACTAATAAATATTAATGGCGATGCAATTTGAAAACATGGTGGGTCATGGACTTTAAAGAATAAAGTTCATTATATCTGCAAGACACAAATAAAAGAAGTAACAGGTCCAGATGTAATCAAAGCACTTGAATCAGATTTTATAGAGAGAGCAGTGGAAGAGACGAGCATTTCACAAGAAGATGTCTGCTTCATAAGAAAGCTACAAGAAGGAATCAAACAAAAGCAAGATGGACATTATGAAATGCCCCTGCCTTTCAAAAGTGACAGACCAAATCTTCCTAATAACATGTCAAGTGCTATGCAACGCTTAAGCAGTCTCAAACGCAGATTCATAAGGGATCAAAAGTACTACTCAGACTATACAAAGTTCATGGAGGACATTATTGCACGCGATGACGCAGAGAAAGTACCGGAGAAGGAACTCTGTAATACCCCTGCCTGGTATATTCCCCACCATGGGGTATATCACCCTCAAAAGCCCGGCAAGATCCGTGTAGTCTTTGACTGCTCTGCACAATATCAAGACACTTCGCTAAATGAACACCTGCTTACAGGGCCTGACCTAACAAACGCTTTGGTGGGAGTACTCTGTAGGTTCAGGAAGGGCTCAGTGGCTGTAATGTGTGACGTGGAGCGCATGTTTCACCAGTTCCATGTAACACCTCAAGACCAGGATTATTTACGCTTTCTATGGTGGGAGCATGGTGATCTAAGTGTTCTCCCCTCAGTCTTTCGCATGAAGGTTCACCTGTTTGGTGCAGCTTCTTCACCTGGTTGCGCCAATTTTGGTTTAAAACATCTAGCTGCACAAGGTGAGGGAAAGTTCTCTCCAACCACAGTGAAGTTTATTCAAAGAAACTTTTATGTAGATGATGGACTTGTTAGTGTTACATCAGATGCAGAAGCAATAAAACTAGTCAAGGAAGCAAGAGAGCTGTGTAACACAGGAAAACTAAGATTACATAAGTTCGTATCGTGCTGGTGAAGATTCTCAGTCGTCCAGGACATGATAAAATCAAAAAAGGCGTTCAATACAGGATCAACTGGACTTTATTTGTTGCAGAAAACGTTTCGACTTCTGTCCAGAAGTCTTTTTCAATTCTGAATGAATGAAAGCTGTGAGAACGAGAAGTTTTATACAAGCCACGCACCAACATATGAAATTGGAAACTGAAATAACACCACAAAATACCTAACATGCCCATTCTATTTAAATTGACAAAACAAAACAACACATCACACTTGTATAAAACTTCTCGTTCTCACAGCTTTCATTCATTCAGAATTGAAAAAGACTTCTGGACAGAAGTCGAAACGTTTTCTGCAACAAATAAAGTCCAGTTGATCCTGTATTGAACGCCTTTTTTGATAAGTTCGTATCAAACAGTGACAATGTGTTAAAGTCGCTGCCCAGAGAGGAGTGTGCTGACAGTATTAAAGATTTGGATCTAGCGCTTGGAGAGCCACTGATGGAAAGAGCACTTGGTGTTCAGTGGTGTATTTCATCTGATGAGTTTCAATTCAGAATAACAGTCAAAAAACACCCAATGACAAGAAGAGGAATCCTGTGGACAGTGGCGTCAGTGTATGATCCACTGGGATTTGTGGCACCCTTCATCCTAAAAGGAAAACAAATCCTGCAACAGTTATATCAGGAGAATGTCGGATGGGACAAGCCTCTTTCGGATCAGCATACAGAGAGTGGGAATCCCGGATTCTAGATCTTCAAAATTTGTCAAAGAGACAAATATAGCAAAGAAACAAAGGGAATGCAAAGGTAAACAATGTTGTTATTCTTCAAGAGGACAATTCTCCAAGGAACAAGTGGAAACTAGCAAGAGTAAAGGCCGAGATACACTCGCGCGTCCTCACGGTACGCCTATACGCAGCGTACGTACGCCAAGGCAAAAGCGTAGCCCCGCGTAGCCCCTCAGGGCATGTACGCGCAAAAGTATTTTTTTACTACGCATACGCGATCCGCGTGCGCGATACGCGGTGTCTGACCATAAACTTCCCGGCGCCGGACTGTTTTGTATGTTACACAAATGAAATAAATTCCCCTTCTTTATCGCTGATCGGGCCTTTTCTTTTGTTTTTTTGCCTAAAGTCAAGTAACCGCTTCTTCCTCCGTTCACTCGATGATTGAAATGAATGAATTCAGGTCCTACCTGGGTGCGGCGATGTTTTAAATTCCCTGGTGGGCTGTGTGCTGCAGGAAAAGCGCTCCCTGTTATTATTTTTATTTCTGAGAGAACTTTTTATAACATATATAGTAGAAACACCGCATCAGAACACCGCAGAAGTCCAGCGAGCTGCTCATGTTAAAGGTTTCACTTTCAACTAGGTTTCACATTCAGCTGACTGAGCGCTGTCAATCAATTCAGTAGGCGTGTCAGCAAGTGACCAATCAGCGAGCTCAGTTGAGTCCCCTTCGTGTGCAGCAGCTCATATTACAACAAGGAGAACGTGAGCTGAAGTAAAGCAGCCGCTCCGTATACGCGCGTATACGGAGTCTGCTTCACTGTATCTCGGCCTTAACAGAGGTATACCTAAGCGCAGATGGAAGGATCAGAAAGGTGAAGCTGTTGATGAGTGACTCAACCTTGGATAAGGATGGAAAAAGGACTGTCAAGCCAGTGTATCTTGATAGATCAGTTCATAAAACTGTTGTTACTAGAAGCAGAGTAAATGCTAAAATGTAAATATATTTTATTGTAATGTTATAAGTTTGAAGTGAAATCACAATAGGTTAGTGATTTGGTGGGAGTTTTACTGCCATAGTTTTAGTTTACATGTCTTATTTTGTATTATGCACATTCTTTTGTTCTGACTCTTATTTTGAAAGGCAAAAGTAGGAAGTGTTTCCCAGCATGTTGCTAGGTAACCAAAGAAAGAAGTTGTACCGTACTGCTATGAAGGCATGATATTAGCAAGTATCTATACAAAAGTAATTTAAGTTTAAGAAGTTCTCATTTCTACCTCAAAAGGAAGGGTCAGCCAGCGAGGTATTTATATGTTATATCATTTTTATGTCAAGATTGTATTCATGACACCGTCTCACTTAAGTTTATGTTGTATTTTTAGTTCGACGGTAGTGTTGGTGTCAGTGACAACGAAAGTGAAGTGTAATAAGAAGATTTCCATTAAAACTGACTACACACTAGCAGTACAACGAATTCATTAATGCTGTAAAGAAGAGGTGGAAGTGACACCACAGTTAGCATCCTGCTGAACATACTCAAAAGTTATTAAATTAGAAGAAAAATTTATTATGGTAAATGGTAAATGGAGCTTACTTATATAGCGCCTTCCAGCCCCCTGTGAGTAGCCCCAAAGAGCTTTACAATACCAGCCATCCACCCATTCATACACACATTCATACACCGGTAGTGGTAGCCTTCCATGCAAGGCGCCATCCAGTCCTACCGGGAGCAACTCTGGGTTAAGTGTCTTGCCCAGGGACACAACGACACATGGTGGGGGAAGCGAGATTCGAACCTCCAACCTTCCGATTGGGGGTCGGCTGCCACTTCTACTGTTCCACGGCCGCACAGTAAAATTTATTTTTAATTTTTTTTATCATACATCTGAAAATTTAAATCTGTGCATGTTTTCAGAGATTTATATAAAAAAGGCATATTTATTTGTTCATCATTGTGTTTCAGGAGACGGTCCATTTCCTGCTGTTTTAGATGTGCCCACCTTAAAGTCTGAGAAAAGAGCCTGTCTGCTGGCGAACAAAGGCTTCATAGTTCTTTCTGTTCCTGTAATCAATGACAACCGTGCTAATGTCAAACAGATCCACCTGGACCATTTCAAAGAAGCTGTGCGTTTCTTACATCGACTTCCTAAGGTGATGAGCTGTGTTCAACTCATTAAAGAATATCCTAGAAAACATTTTATTATTATTGCTGTTATTGTTATTATATTATTATTACTGTATTGCTCACTGAGTTGGTTCTGAGAACAAAGATACAGGGAACGCTCAGATGTTTTAAATGTTTTTGGACTGTACTTACCGATATATACCATACCATTTTATTTATAGAGCACTTAAAACAGGGACAAGGCCAACTAAAGTGCTGTACAAACAAACAAACAACAGGCAACACATAGGCAACATAAAAAATGAAGTAAAAAAACAGAATAGACATAAAAACGTTGCAGATAATAAATATAACGACCAACCTGTATGAAGCAAACAGGTTCAAAACAGATCATAAGGTGTTGAAAGCAACGGAATAGTAGTGGGTTTTTAAACGAGATTTGAAAACCGAGAGGGAGGGGGCCTGTCTGACGAGCAGAGGTTCATGTCTTTGATTTTTTTTGTACATCTACCTTATAATGTTTTTGCTAGTTTTTGCAACTTTTTCTTTTGTTTATTGTTTAATGTATTTCTATCATTGATGTTCATCATTCTTTAGTTTGTAGCAGGTCGCTTTCGTAAATGAGCCCTCGAGGCTCAATAAGATTTACCTGACTAAATAAAGGTTGAATGAATGAATGAACTCGTTCCAGAGTCTTGGACCTGCTACAGAGAAGGCCCTGTCACCTCTGCGTTTAAGACGAGTTTCTGGAACTGTGAGAAGTAACTGGTCCGCTGACCTCAGAGATAGTGGTGGGACATACGGCTGTAGCAAATCAGAGGGGGGGTGGGGGGGAGAGAGACCATTCAGCGATTTGTAGACATACAGGAGAATTTTGAACTGAATTCGAAGATGAACCCGTAGCCAGTGCAGGGAGGCCAAGACTGGTGTAATGTACTCTCTTTTGCCTGTACCAGTTAAAAATCGGGCTGCTGCGTTCTGGACCATTTGTGGTCATGCAATGGTGGTCTGACTGATACCAAACAGGAGTGAATTGCCGTAATCAAGCCTAAATGTAATGAATGCATGTATTTGACAGGCTCTGTCCCTGTCTGTTTATTTATATTTATGTGTTTCCCTCCTGTCATACTTTTGTTATTCTGCTCTGTTGTGATTTCAGTTGCTGTGTTTCTGATTCTATCTGATTCTGATTTCTGTCACTTGCCACTCACTCCTCAGTTTGCCTTTCCAGTCCTCTGTCTGCCTCTCTTGTCAAGCCCTCAGCCTTAATCATCCACACCCGTTTCATCAGCCACCTGCCCAGGTGCTCTCATTATTCACTCTCCCTCTGTCTCGTGAAAAGCCTTTCTCTCCATCACTCCTCGTCCAGTCATTGTTCTGTTAACACAGACATCTCAGTCCTCCTCTGTTCCTGTGATTTGACTGAATCTGAACCCGTCCTGTTTTGCCTGCCTGTTTCCGTTTGTAAGTTTTTGCTGCCACGCCTTTTTTTACATCTTCTCGTGTGAACTTGATATATTTATCCACAGAGTTGATGTGATCAGTGAAATGTTGTACTTCCTGAGATTTAATTTTTTTTTTCTTATTAAAGTTTATTCATTTTATAAGAATGAAATACAACAAATAACATATGCATAAAAAATAGAAAGAAAAAACATAAAATGAAAGGCAGCAGATGAAGAAAATATCTTGTTAAATCTGCTCCTTTTATCATCTAATACAAACTAAGTGCTCTATAATAACCAAATAAGTAAACAACTCGTTTAACCAAAAATTATATATATACTCAATACAGTCCTTTATATTTGTTCAACAAATCAACTTTAACAAGTTTCTTAAAGACAAGAATCGACTTGGCTTCCTTAAACTCTGACTTTAAATTATTCCACAGTCCAACACCCTGTATCACAGTAGATCTTCCCTTTAAACTCGTTCTGAATTTCTGTTTGACAAAAATGTCTTTTCCCTTGAGATTATAGCTACTAGCTCTTTTGACAAAGTACATTTGGATGTTTGAAGGTAACATACAATTATGAGCTCTATACATAAGTTGCAAAATGTTATAATCTACTAAATCATAAAATTTCAGTAGATTCATTTGACAAAACAATTCATTTGATGGGTGGCAGTAATGTTTTCTTGTCATAACTCTTATAATTTTTTTCTGCAAAATAAAAAGAGGGGAGGTGTTGGTTTTACAAGCTTTGCCCCATACATTTATACAATAAATCAAATGTGGTACAGCAATTGAATTATACAATAGATACAATGCTTTATCATTAAATAGATATCTAACTTTATAAAATACTGCAATTGATTTGGATATTTTTGTTTTGACCAAATTGATGTGTTGTTTCCATGAGAGCTTATCATCAATAATTACACCCAAGAATTTTACCTCATTGACTCTTTGAATCAATGAGTTATCGATCAGAAATGGAATATCATTTGATTGTTTTTTATTACTAAATATCATGTAGTTTGTTTTCTCCAAATTTAATGACAATTTATTAAGTCTAAACCAATTTTGAATCTTTAGAAACTCATTCATCAATAAATCCAATAATTCATTGATATTATTTCCAGAACAGAAAAAAGTTGTGTCATCAGCAAAAAGAATGCATTTCATGAAATTAGAGACTTTAACTATATCGTTAACATACAAAATGAATAATTTTGGCCCGAGAATGGATCCTTGAGGTACCCCACATGTAACCATACATTGCTTTGATTTTACATCGTCCAATTGCACATATTGTTTTCTGTTGTCCAAGTAACTACGCACCCAATTTAGAGCTATACCTCTTAATCCGTATTTGTGTAATTTATTAAGGAGAATGCTATGATCAACAGTATCAAATGCTTTTTTTAAGTCAACAAAAACACTAACACAATATTGTTGTTGGTCCATAGCAGTAGATACTTGTTCAACAAAATCCATAAGTGCCATTGATGTAGAATGACCACTTCTAAAACCATATTGATTATTTGTGATAATGTTGTGTTGTTCAATGAATTTATCTAATCTAATACTGAATAATTTCTCCAAGATTTTAGAAAACTGTGGTAACAGTGATATTGGTCTGTAATTATTAAATTCGCATTTGTCACCGGTTTTAAAAAACGGTACCACTTTAGCTAGCTTCATACCATCTGGAAATACGCCAGTTGTAAACGACAAATTACAGATGTAAGTGAACGGTTCAATGACATAACTTATAATGTTTTTCACAAACGACATGTCCATATTCAAACAATCTTTTGATTTTTTTTCTGTACAATTATTAACCACTTTCAATATCTCGTCTTCATCAGTTTCTTTCAGTAACATGTTGTTAGAACTATCCTTGATCAAATGGTTCATCTTATTTTTCACTACTGGGATCGTAGCTGCAAGGTTGGTTCCGACATTGACAAAATACTGATTAAAACCATTTACAATTTCATTTTTATCATTTGTTTCCGTATTATTTATTTTAAAGTTCTGTGGAATACAATTGTTTACCTTATGTTTATTTATCACACCATTTACAACTTTCCACGTCGCCCTCATATCCCCATTACTTTTATTCAACAATTCACTGTAATAATCTTTCTTCCGTTTTCTTATAATCCCAACCAATTTATTTTTGTATTGTTTGTACTTATCTTCAGCTTCCTTTGTTCTACATTTTAGGAAGCATGAATACAAATAGTTTTTCTTTTTACAAGCATTTTTTAAACCTTTTGTCATCCACTGTTGGTCTACATGATTCTTTGTAGTGTAATTTTTCATTACACAGTTTTTTTTATATAATGCTTCTAAAATATTCATGAACACATCGTATGATTTATTTACATCATTAACATATACACTTTCCCAATTTTGTGAAGATAGATCATCCTTTAATTTATCTAATGCTTTCTTTGATGTGTTTAATATAAATGCTTTCTTTTTTGGAATTGTAAGTGGAATGAATTGATACTTTTGATAAAATGTAAAGATTGGTAGATGATCACTAAGATCGTTCATCAATATACCACCGAATACATCCCCATTTGTCGTATTCGTAAAAATGTTATCTATTAAGGTTGCACTATGAGCTGTGATTCTTGTAGGCTTAGAAATTAGTGGATAAAGATTTAAAGATTGCATTGAATTTCTAAATGTATTTATACTGTTAGATTCTGTTGTTTTTGCCAAATCGACATTAAAGTCACCACATAAAAAATTGTTTTATTATAGTTCTTATTTAATAGTTCAACAATCTTGTCAGAAAATAAATCAATATTTAAGCTAGGTGGTCGGTACACACAACTTATGATAATATTTCTTTCGTTATTATTTAATATTTCAATTGTTACCATTTCAATTATGTTTTCCTCAATTATTGTCATTTCGTTGCTTAGTTTACAATTTATTGTTTTGTGTACAAATAGCGCTACACCACCACCTCTTGAGTGATTTCTGTTCATCGTATATAGTTCATAATCATTGATGTGGAAGATATCGGTATTATCATTGTTTAGCCATGTTTCTGATAAAGCTATTATCGAGAATGTTCTATTTAATTTCAATAAATAATCGGTTATCTTAGAAAAATTGGCATTGATACTTCTGCAGTTGAAATGAATTAGTGACAAACCAGTTTTTGATTGAGTGATATCATGAAATTGTTTTTCATTGTAATAATCACATTCCTCTATTGTAGGAAAGAATCCTGGATCAATCAAATCATCGAAGTTATAGACTTTAGGTTCAGTGTTTTCTGTCATAGTCATACTCATAAACTTCCGTTTAGTAGACTATTGAATAGAACTTTGAGCCAATATAACCAGATGACTTGAAATTATCCTCTTCTAGATTATTAGAATTTTTCCAAATCCTTCATTTCGTGTATGATTTTTGGCTGTGAACTTTCTTGAACCTTTATCCAAACAAATCCGTTTTTTGTCCATGTTGATGTAATTTTTCGCTGTTTTCTCAGTAACCTCGATTCCTTAGCAATAGTGGCATTTTTTCTTGTTAGATGTTCATTAAGATATACCTTTGTATCATTTTCAATTTCTATATCTAATGAATTTATCAAAACTCTCAACCAGTTGAACTTCAATTTTATTTGGAAAAATAGGGTGCACTATATAAAAAAGTCTAGAATTATCCAAAATTATGAAGATGGAGGTCTAAAAGCGATAGATTTTGAATGCAATGATAAAATTAAAGTGGCTAAAATCCTTCATTCTGAACAAAAATTGTATTTTGGTACTGTCTCCCCAGAGGGATTAAAAAAAAAAAGGGAGGAATAGAATTTGTTCTTAAATGTGATTTTCAAGTTGAAAGATTACCAACCAAACTGTCATCTTTCCACAAACAAGTTTTATTGTACTGGAAACTATTGTTCTCACATAACTTCACCCCACATCAAACTCCAATATGGAATAACAGATATATCACATGTAATAGAAAGTCTCTTTTCTTACAACATTGGATGGATAAAAATATCTGGTCCATTACCCATTTACTCAATGACCTGGGTCAGTGGCTCTCACAAAGACTTTTGCTTAAAATATAACTTAAACTGTCTACAGTCAGAGTCAGAGAGTCTTTATTGTCATTTGCACCACATGTGGTACATGTGATGAAATGAGATTATGTACACAGGGTCCCAGTTACATCCAACAACAAAATATAAGAGAAAAACAGTAATAACATCTAGGATATAACTAAGAGAAATATCAACTAGAAATACACTAAGCACTAATGTAATAGAAAAACATCATTATAAACAGCAGCACAAACATGAGTCTTTATGAGCAGATGGTCACAGATGAACACAGCAACAAGAAAACAGATCAGCATCAACATGATGTGATATTCTGCAGTGATTATTCTTATTATTTATTTATTCATGAGTCTAACAGCCTCAGGGTAGAAGCTGTTCCTCAGTCTAGTGGTTCTACATTTGATGCTCCTCAACCTCCGTCCTGAGGGGAGTGGTGCAAAGAGTGTGTGTGCTGGGTGAGTGGGGTCTTTCATGATGCAGGTGGCTCTTTTCCTGCATCTCAAAGTGTAAGTCCCAGTTTAATAAAGTTATTAAAGCTATCCCAGAAGCCGTCAAGAGATTAGCCCAAAACTCGAATTCGAACCTGGTAGCTATTAACCCACCCGCACTTTATATTAATTATCTTAATTTTTTGGATAAGGCTGTTCAAATGTATTCATACGTACTCAACTTAACACAATCCTTTTTCCAAAGCCAACAAATAGTAATTCCATTAATCAGCTGTTCTCCAAATCAAACATTAAAAAATTGAGAACTAAATATATTTCTTACCCTTTAAGTCCCAAAACGAAAGAAATCCACTTCAAAGTTATGAACAGCATATATCCATCCAACGAGTTGCTAAGATTGAGGTTTGGTATTGATCATAACAGCTGTGTGTTTTGTGAGATGGACATTGAAACAACTGATCATCTGTTTTTCCATTGTATCTACTCTGGGACTTTCTGGGAGGACATACAAGACTGGCTATCATCCAAAATCCAAATCACTCCCTTCACAAGAGAATCTATTATTTTTGGTATCCATCTGGAAAACTGGACCTGATAGTAAACAACTTGATTATCCTGGGAACAGTTTTCATCCACACTTCCAAATGGAGAAAGACAAAACCACTATTTTTTGCCTTTAAAAACTATCTCACAGACAATTATCTCAAAGTCCTGAAGATGATGAACAAAAACAATGCACAATCCCTTCTTGTAGCTTTCGAAGATCATAATATATTCTTGGACCCATAAAGCAGTCTACACAGGTTATAACTTTTTCTTTTATTTATTTTTTATTTTTTATTTTTTCTGTAAGCCAGCCACTAGGGAGCACAAGCCAGTGTATCTCTTGTGCTGGTCCCAAGCCCGGGTAAATGGTGAGGGTTGTGTCAGGAATGGCATCCGATGTAAAACACTTGCCAAAACCATAATGCGAGTTCATCAAAGTGAAACCATACCAGATCGGTCGAGGCCCGGGTTAACAACGTCCGCCACCGGTGCTGTTGACAAACAGGGTGCCGGCGGAAATTGTACTACTGTTAGTTGAAGACGCCGAGGAGGGAAACGTGTCAGGAGACAGAGGGAGAGGAGGAAAGTGAAGAATGTAGGACTGAGGGTTGCAACTCTAAATGTGGGGACAATGACAGAGAGCTGGCTGACATGATGCAGAGAAGGAAGGTAGATGTTTTATGTGTCCAAGAGACCAAGTGGAAGGGCAGCAAGGCTCGCAGTATTGGAGCAGGGTTCAAACTGTTTTACCATGGTGTGGATAGAAAGAGAAATGGAGTAGGGGTGGTCCTGAAGGAGGAGTTGGCAAAGAATGTAGTAGAGGTGAAGAGAGTGTCAGATAGGGTGATGTGTCTGAAGGTAGAAGTAGAAGGTCTGATGCTAAACATAGTCAGTGGTTATGCTCCACAGGTTGGATGTGATGGGGAGGAGAAAGATACATTTTGGAAAGATTTGGATGAAGTGATAGAGAGTATTCCCAGGGAGGAAAGAGTGGTGATTGGAGCAGACCTGAATGGACATGTTGGTGAAGGAAACAGAGGATGAGGAAGTGATGGGTAGGTTTGGTGTCAAGGAAAGAAACCAGGAAGGACAGATGGTGGTGGATTTTGCCAAGAGAATGGAAATGGCTATAGTCAATACCTATTTCCAAAAGAGGGAGGAACATAGAGTGACCTATAAGAGTGGAGGAAGGAGTACACAGGTCGACTACATTCTGTGTAGAAGAGGAAACCTGAGGGAGATTGGAGACTGTAAGGTTGTGGCAGGGGAGAGCGTGGCCAGACAGCATCGGATGGTTGTGTGTAGAATGACTGTTGTTGTGAAGAAGAGAAAAAGAGTAAAATCAGAGAAGAAGACCAAATGGTGGAAGCTAAAGAAGGAAGAATGTTGTGAGAAATTCAGAGACGAGCTGTTAAAGGCTCTGGGTGGTAAGAAAGAGCTTCCAAGTGACTGG
>JBBPBX010076704.1:0-17047 GCA_038048925.1 Garcialebias charrua
AAAAATAACGTTCTCAGAACGTTCTCAGAACGTTCTTCTCAGGGACGTGCAGAGGGGGGGGCTATGGGGGCTTGAGCACCTGCCCCTTTTGCTCCTTGCCCCCAAGTGCCCTTTTGGTCAAAAAAAAAAAAAAAAATTTTTTTTTTTTATTTCCTATTCCTAAGCCCTCCTCTGACACATAATAACGTACTAAAATTATTTATTTTATTTTATTATTATTATTTTTGTATTTTTGCAAGAAAAACAACATAATAAGCCCTCCGGTCATGTACCAACACTACATTCCCCACAATGCAACAGTAGTAGTAGGGGTGGGGCCAATCCGATCTGGAGTCGTGTCTCATGAACCCAGAGTAATAAGACCTGCCTCACATTCACATTAGGGTCAGTGGGGGAGCTGCCCCCCTTGGGGGCATTACCGTTGGGGGGGCATGGCCCCACCCCTACTACTACTATTCAGCAAATCCCTTTCAGTTTGCAGCCAGCTACAGCGTGTGGACTGAGTGAGTAGCACTTTAGCTAACAACTAGCCAACTTTTCATCGTAACATGTCCGCTGTGTGGAAGTATTTTACACTAAACACCACAAGACAGCAATGTTCAGTGGGGGAGCTGCCCCCCTTGGGGGCATTACCGTTGGGGGGGCATGGCCCCACGTTTTCGAGACATGACCAACAGAAAACTGCTGCTGCACAGTTGTTTTAAGAAGGGGCAGATATGATAAGATTTTTTTCTTCTTCTGCTACCTTTCATTTTATATCTTGTTTTTTTCTTTCATGTGTTTGTAAATTGTCTTTGTGTTTTAAATCTGAAATGAATAAATAATATAAAATGAATAAAAATAAATAAATACTACTTTTGATCTTAGTTGATAACTGTTATTGATTTTACTTGTTTTATTACTTGTTTTATTGACATTTAATTCTGTTGCACCTTGTAGCACTTTGAGATTTTCATTAATGAAAAGTGCGTTATAAATTGAATTTATTATTATTATTATTATTATTAAATAAGAAGAGAACAAAAATAGCAAAAATGCTTAAAAGTTGGAAGTTTGTTTTTAAACAGTTCACCATGATGGAAAAGAAGATTTTGGATCTTAGATTCAGTTTGGGTGTGGGGGGGGGGAGAGAAAGAAAGGCAAGAGACCGAAATAAATAAGAGACATTGGCCTCCCTCCACTCAACACAGAGAAGATGAGACAATGAGGAAAAAAGAGAAACTGACAAGAAAAAAGAAGAGGAAAGATTGAAGAAAAGGTATATAGGTACTTACAAATACACTAAGACACAAATAGAGATATACAGTAGGTCTAAATTTTGGTGGTCAGTTAGTCTCAGTAGGCTTTTCTCATGGTGACCTGCATTAACAACTCAATTTTTGCTTTTGTTTAGTTTTCTTCTGCAGTTCCACATTAAAGTTTGATGCAGCTCTGCTTTTCTGAATGGACCATCTTCATCTCCACTGCAAGTGTAGCAAACCAGGCAGCTCTTTCTTTTATAGATTACAGTACACTAAAAAGTTGCATTGTGCCCTTGTTTACATTTTTAATAAATCTGTAAAGACAAAATATATCTGGTGGTGTAGCTCTGATTTACATATCTTGCTAAATCGCAGGTTTGAATATTGCAATGCTTTCCTATAACAAAGTAGACCTGCAGAAAGAAATTACTAATAAAATATTTTACATATGGATACAGTAGTTGTATGTTCTATGTAGATGCTGGTGAAGATTCTATTACAAATAAAGTCCAATTGATCTTGTATTGAACACCTTTTTGTTCTATGTAGAGGTTTTCCTAAGCTTTGATAGTATATCTCACAATTTTGTAATTTATCATTGTTTATTTAACTCTGAAAGCTATGTGACTTTGTTAATATTCTGTCCTAAAATGCGGTTAGATGTGCCCCCTTTTTTTTTTTTGAGCACCTGCCCCTTTAGTGGGCTCTGCACGCCCCTGCTTTCCGGCAGCGAGGGTCTAAGAAAGAAGCTGCATGGAACAGATTTCAGTGTGTTTCTTTTTCTGCACTCTTTGTCTGTGCTGTCAGGAGCAGGCCATTTAAAAAACACACACCAGGTGCCCACGAATGTGCTCGTGCTGCGGCATACACGTGTAATCACAATTATGATGACAGTGATTTTCGAGCAAGCCATACAGAGATTTGTCAAAATTATGACTTGCATTGTTCTGTGCCAGCTATTAGGCCCATAATGGAGTGGTTGCCAAGGCAACCGTAAATCAAGCAAGGTACGGCAAGAGGATGACGGTTACAGAAGGTGAGAAAAAACTGGGATTGGTGTATTTTTCTCTAAAGAAAAGTCATTTTATTATCACAGGAGGGGTTAGATGATGTTTTGTGCGGTGGTCTCAGAGGCTGTTTATGCTTCTGTATACAGTATCTTGTTGCAACAAAGAATTCAGTACAAGACTTTATTTGTAAGATGCTATTAGACTCAAAAGACATAGCTTCTAAACACTGATAAAGAGAAACAGAATATAAAAAAAGGAACTGAATGAAAGAAACGTTGCGTATCAAATTGCTGTTTTTTTAAAAACAAGTGAACATAATGTGAATAATTCAACAGATTATTTAGTAAAATGACCAAAAGCGCATAACTGAATTACGATTTACAAGGTTCCCTTTATATTTTTTGTTTTCGTTTTTTACCCGTTTCATNAGGATGCGTCAGGGAAGAACTGGATACATTCTGCTAATAGAAATGGACAAAAGGAGTTGGGGACAACCAGGAAGCTGCAGAGCATATATCCTGTACAGAAAGACCCTTATTTAGGGCTGCTGAAGCCGCCTTTCCTCTGGTGGAGTGACCTTTAATGCCATCAGGAGGCTGAAGGCCGATAAGGTGTAGGCCAGCGAGATGGCCTCATACAACCAGTGTGACGGCCTCTGAGAGGTCAAAGGTTGACCCTGAGATTGTTTCCTGAAATGTACAAACAATCTATCAGACTTACGCACCGCTGCTGTGCAAGTCACATAACACTTAAGTGCTCTGACTGGGCAGAGCAGATGAAGCTGTTTCTCCTCTTCATTACTATGAGGATTCAAGATTCAAGATTCAAGTTCCTTTATTATCCCCGAGGGGCAATTAGATTTGCAGTCAATAGGTGTGCACAGTTTCATACATACATATGCACTTACACACACATACACATATAAACACAAGACAATAAAACATTAAAATAACAGTGTTAAAATTAGTGTGCATTAAGAAACCTGATTGCTACTGGGATAAATGAGTTTTTAAATCTGTTTGTTCTACATTTGGGTTGTAGAAACCTGCGTCCAGATGGAAGCAACCTGAACTCGTCATGGAGTGGGTGATCAGGGTTTGCCAGAATCTGCCTGGCCTTGTTCACTGACCTCACCTTGTGTAGGTCTGCAAGGTTCCTTAGGTCTATGCCAGCAGTTTTGCTGCACATCCTGACAATCCCCGAGAGTTTGCTTTTGTTCTTACAGGTCAAAAGTCCAAACCAACAGATGAAGGAAAAGGTTAAAATAGACTCAATAAAACATGAATAAAACATTCTCATAAAAGTTGAATCAACATTAAAACCACAAAGCTTCCGATAAAAATACATTCTTTGGTGGGCCTTTTTACAAAGGGAATTCACATGAAGGTCAAAGGTCAATTTATCATCGAAAACAGTTCCCAGGTATTTATATTGTTGCACTACCTCCACAGCTTCACCGTTAATGACCACGGGAGCTGTTACTGAAGAATTTTTCCTGAAATCGATTATCATCTCCTTTGTTTTAGAAACATTTAGTTTTAAAAAGGAAGACTCACACCATTCTGTGAAGTCCCCAATCACAGGCCCGGGGTCTGGGTCATCACTGCTCAGAAGAGACAGGATGACAGAGTCATCTGCAAACTTGACAATGTGACGCTGAGGGAAATGGCTGCAACAGGGAGGGAGACAGAAACCGTCAAGAGTAATGATACGAGACCTAAATGCACTTGTTATGATTTTAGGGATAAAAGCAGGATTTGGTCGAAGCTCAGCTGAGCTTCCATCTCCTTGAATCTTCAAAAGGGAAGGAGAGACCGAAAGGCCTGCCATATCACTCACTCTCTTCGCTGACGTTAACGCTAACAACAGTGCTGTCTTAAAAGACAAGAATTTTAGAGAAATTTGATCAGTCAGCTCAAATGGTTCCTTAATTAATGCACTCAGTACAGTAATTAGATCTCACTGTAGGGCCAGTGAATGAGAGATTGGCCTCAAACGTCGTGCCCCCTTCAGAAAGCGTTTCATCAGGGGATGATTAAACATTGTCCTGTCATTAAAACCTTTGTGACAAGAAGAAATTGCTGCAGCATAAACTTTAATTGTGCTGAAAGCCAAATTCCTGTCCAGCAGCAGCTGTAAGAAGGATAAGATGGAACCTAGAGAGCATGAAGAAGGATCTACATTCTTATCCAAGCACCATCTTTGAAAAGCAGACCATTTTGACGCGTAAACAGTCGTCGTAGACTGAGCACATGATCCCTGAATAGTTCAAATAACATATTCAGAAAACCCAAGATTTTCTAAGCAATTACGTTCAGTAACCAAGCCAGCAGATGTTGACCTACCACAGAAAAACTCTTTATCACTCCCCCTGCCTATAGAAGAGCGTTGTCTCTCATGGGGAGCCTCCATGATCTGCATGCCAGCTGTTGCAGCACCGGAAACAATGGTACATTCATGCGCTCTGGAGCGATCAGGATCATTGACAACTTTTCCTCCCTCACTCTCTCCAGGAGCGCTGGCAGCAGAGAGACTGGGGGAAAAGCATAAATCAGAGTTTTTGGCTACGGTCTGTGGGCAAAAGTGTCCACTCCCAGTGGGGGTGCGTCCAAGGGACTTAAGGAAAAGAACAGGGGACACTGAGCGTTCTCGCGAGACGCCATCTGGTCCATTTCCGCTCTCCCGAATCTGCTCCAAATTTGAGATATTATGTCTGGGTGCAGAGCCCAATTTCTCTCTAACGACCCGCCGTGGGACATAATATCTGCTCCTTTGTTTTGCAAGCCGGGGATGTAAGCTGCTTTCAACGATTTTAGGTGAACGCGAGCCCAACAGAGCAGCTCTCTGGCCACACCCAGCAGCTGGAGTGATCTGACTCCGCCTTGGCGATTTATGAATGCTACCGTGGCCCTGTTGTCTGTGTGAACTAACACGTTCTGATCTCTGAGCAAATGGACAAAGTGTTTGAGAACTTTGTGAACTGACAGAAGTTCCAAGACGTTTATGTGAAGAGATGTGCCCGCCGGCCACGTCCCACCCACACTGAACGTGACAGATACGTCCCTCCCCAACCGGAAAGAGACACATCCGTGAAGACATCCTCGTGTGACGTCACTCGGCCCAGGGGAACTCTCTCCAATAGGATGCAGGGGTTCCCCCAGAAGGCTAGATCTGCTCTCACCGACTGTGGTACCGTGATCCGACGCCATTTGTGGCGAACCAGGTCGAGTCTCAGACAAATAAACCAACGTTACAGACTGCACATGTGCAGGAGACCTAACCTGACCACTGTGTGAGCTGCAACCATGGTTCCTAACAGCATCATGACAGTCAGAGCTGTTATGCCCCTTATCCACAGGGCCTGTTCGCGCTCGTTCGGGCTCCTTGATAACTAGTTAACAACTAGTTATGTACTGTATCCACAGGGCCTGTTGCGGTGTAACCAGCCCTATTTTTGGGACCTGCCTGTTATGATCCAGCGTGATGTGGGAGGGGTGAGTCCAGTGGTGCAGACGGACACTTAAAGACACGAGGTAGAAAATCAAATAGGCTTTAATAACAAGAACTCAAAGTCTGTGACATACTGAAAACGGGGCATACTGAAAAACAGCTCTACTGTGGCAGGAATACTAGGACTCTAAAATGACTGAAGAGAACGTACTCACAAAAATCTAGGAGCTGCAAGAACACGACACACCAGGAAGGAAGACCAATGACCCGACAAAGACATGCACACAAATGCAAACTAATATACACAGACTAATTACCTATAATCATAAACACCTGAGAACGAGACGACACACAAACCTGAGACAGACAACATGCAAGACAGACCACCAGAGGGAGCCACATACCTACAGTACCTCCCCCTCAAAGACGACCCCAGGCGTCCCCAAGGAACACCCCCAACAACCAGGGCGGGCACGAAGGAGAACACAGGGACAGGGGAACAGAACAAGGGACAAAAAGCTAAACACAAAGCCAAACTTGCAAAAACCAGAAACAAACAAAGACGAAAACCAGAAAACTAACAAGCGTCAAAATCAGCAGCCGGCGTAGAAACACCGGGCACAGAGACGTCATCGACGTGGAGACATTCCATCGATGCGGAGGCGTCAGAAGAGCGAGGACCCTCTGCAGCAGAGACGTCACCCACGCGAGGACCCTCCGAAGACAGTAGAGGCGTCACCTGGCGCGGGAAACCCCTGCAGATGTCGAGGCTCCAGCGGCGTGAGGACCTTCCGAAGTGAGTAGAGGCATAGTCAGCGCGTGAACCCCCTGTAGACGCTGAGGCATCAGCGGCGCGAGCACCCACGAAGCAGAGGCGTCACCAGCATGGAGACCCTCGGAAGACAGTAGAGGCGTCATCGGCGCGGGGACCTCCTGAAGGCGTAGAGGCGTCAGCGGAGCAAGAACCCTCTGCAGACGGCGAAACCTCAGCGGCGCGCTCCGGGACCAAACGGCGAGGAAAAAACAGAACGGGTAGGTGAGAAAAATAAAGTCTGAACTGGGTGTGATCCATTTACTGATGAGAACAGAGACTGCAGGAGGTGGAAAAACTAACGGAGACTGCAGCAGGCATAAGAGCGGCCGCAGGAACTGCAGTTGCAGGGACCACGTCTATGACGGCTGCTCCCTTCAAGCGGAAACCGTCACCTTCTACCTCTGGAAGTTCCGCCCGCTGGACTCACTGTTTTGGTCGGGTCATTACTGTTATGATCCAGCGTGGTGTGGGAAGGGTGAGTCCAGTGGTGCAGACGGACACTCAGAGACACGAGGTAGAAAATCAAAAAGGCTTTAATAACAAGAACTCAAAGTTTGTGACATACTTAAAACGGGGCATACTGAAAAACAGCTCTACTGTGGCAGGAATACTAGGACTCTAAAATGACTGAAGAGAATGTACTCACAAAAACCCAGGAGCTACAAGAACACGACACACTAGGAAGGAAGACCAATGACCCGACAAAGACATGCACACAAATGCAAACTAATATACACAGACTAATAACCTATAATCATAAACACCTGAGAACGAGACGACACACAAACCTGAGACAGACAACATGCAAGACAGACCACCAGAGGGAGCCACATCCCTACACTGCCTCACTGGGGTACATAGGTCTGGTTCTTGTAGGATCCAGTTATGCAACTCATATATTAATGCTTGGGCTCAGGGTCCCTCCGCGTCACATACGTCGGGTCGCCCATTCTCATCATTATTTGGTGTGTAGGGTAATATCATTGAATGTTATACTGTGATCTTGTCTTCCGGTTTGGATAGTGAAGCACTTTCATATCTACGTTATTTTTTAGCAACAGGATACATATGCTCCAGCATCAACGTGTGGCATGGAGGCTGCACAGTTGCAGAGAGAAAAGCTCTGCAGAGAGTGGTGAAGGCTGCACAGAAGTCTGTGGGAGTCAGTCTCCCCACCATCACAGACATTTACACCTCCAGATGCAGAAAAAGAGCCACCTGCATCATGAAAGACCTCACTCACCCAGCACACTCACTCTTTGCACCACTCCCCTCGGGACGGAGGTTGAGGAGCATCAAATGTAGAACCACTAGACTGAGAAACAGCTTCTACCCTGAGGCTGTCAGACTCATGAATAAATAAATAATAAGAATAAACACTGCAAAATGTCACATCATACTGATACTGATCTGTTTCTTGTTGCTGCGTTCATCTGTGACCATCTGCTCATGTTCGTGCTGCTGTTTATAATGATGTTTTTCTACTACATTAGGGCTTAGTGTATTACTAGCTGATGTGATGTCTCTCTTAGTTAATCCTAGATGTTATTATTGTATTTCTCTTGCATTTGTTGTTGGATGTAACTGGGACCCTGTGTACATAATCTCGTTTTCAACACATGTACTACATGCGGTGCAAATGACAATAAATTCTCTCTGACTCTCTCTCTGATTTCTCTCTAAAAATTTAAACCTTAGGCCTAACCTGATAACAAACCCTAAACTTAACCATTCACATTTTATTTGACCCTTGAACCCCAAACAAACCAAATAATGATGAGACGGGTGCGACCCGACGTATCAAGTATGTGACGCGGAGGGACCCTGAGCCCAAGCATCAATATATGATGAGTAGGGAGTGAGAACATTTTGCGTTATGACATCAGCACAGTGTGGTCACTGATTGGTCAGGGGGCGTATTCATAGGTCTGAGGGCGGAGATTCAGTCTTCCAGGAAAGCCAAACCACCTTTTTTCGTTTTCAACCGCCAAAATAGACAACAAGAGAGTCAGAGTCAGAGTCAGAGAGAATTTATTGTCATTTGCACCGCATGTAGTACATGTGTTGAAAACGAGATTATGTACACAGGGTCCCAGTTACATCCAACAACAAATGCAAGAGAAAAACAATAATAACATCTAGGATTAACTAAGAGAGACATCAGCTAGTAATACACTAAGCCCTAATGTAGTAGAAAAACATCATTATAAACAGCAGCACGAACATGAGCAGATGGTCACAGATGAACGCAGCAACAAGAAACAGATCAGCATCAGCATGATGTGACATTTTGCAGTGTTTATTCTTATTATTTATTTATTCATGAGTCTGACAGCCTCAGGGTAGAAGCTGTTCCTCAGTCTAGTGGTTCTACATTTGATGCTCCTCAACCTCCGTCCCGAGGGGAGTGGTGCAAAGAGTGAGTGTGCTGGGTGAGTGAGGTCTTTCATGATGCAGGTGGCTCTTTTTCTGCATCTGGAGGTGTAAATGTCTGTGATGGTGGGGAGACTGACTCCCACAGACTTCTGTGCAGCCTTCACCACTCTTTGTAGAGCTTTCCTCTCTGCAACTGTGCAGCCTCCATGCCACACGTTGATGCTGGAGCACAGGACGCTCTCCACTGCACACCTGTAGAACGAGGTGAGGACTGAGCTTCTCAGACCGGCTCGTCTCAGCCGTCTGAGGAAGTAGAGTCTCTGATGACCTTTCTTGATCAGGCTGGTGGTGTTATTGCTCCAGCTGAGGTTATCATTCATGTGTACACCCAGGTATTTGTAGCTGGAGACCACCTCCACCGCAGATCCACCTATATACAGTGGGGTGTGGGTGTGTTTGTTCCTTCTGAAGTCCACAATCATCTCCTTCGTCTTCTTCACATTCATGTGAAGGTTATTCTCTTTGCACCAACTCTCCAGATGTTCCACCTCCTGTCTGTAGCTGGATTCATCATTATCTGTGATGCATCCCACCACAGCTGTATCATCTGCAAACTTAACAATATGACAGCCTGGATGTGTGGCTGTACAATCATATGTGAGCAGAGTAAACAGAAGAGGGCTCAGCACACATCCCTGAGGAGAGCCAGTGCTGAGGGTGATGGTGGAGGAGGAGAAGTTGTGGATCTTCACGGACTGTGGTCTGTTTGTTAAGAAGTCTAAGACCCAGTTACAAATAGAGGGGCTTAGTCCAAGTGTGGATAGTTTGTCTATCAGAGTTTGGGGGATCATGGTGTTGAAGGCAGATG
The DNA here is from genome assembly GCA_038048925.1 of Garcialebias charrua. NCBI lineage: Eukaryota > Metazoa > Chordata > Actinopteri > Cyprinodontiformes > Rivulidae > Garcialebias > Garcialebias charrua. The sequence continues at coordinate 9,760 of JBBPBX010076704.1, forward strand.
TGAAGTCCACAAAGAGCAGACGCACGTATGAGTCCTTCTGATCCAGGTGGGTGAGAGCAGTGTGGACCACGGAGGAGATGGCGTCCTCTGTTGATCGGTTCTCACGGTATGCATATTGATGAGGGTCCTCGTTGATGTTGACGGCTGTCTTGATGTGGGACATGACCAGTTTCTCAAAACATTTAGCGACTATCGGGGTGAGAGCCACCGGTCTATAGTCATTCAGACCAGTCACTGTGGAGCTTTTTGGGACTGGGATGATGGTGGCAGTCTTCAGGCAGGTGGGAACTGACTCCAGTGCAAGTGAGGTGGTGAAGATGTCAGCCAGCACCTCACAGAGCTGGTCCGCACATTCCTTCAGAACTTTCCCTGGGATGTTGTCTGGACCCGTAGCTTTATGAGGGTTGATCCTTCTGAGACTGCCTCTCACTGCCTCTCACAACAACAAGTCAGAGGAGCATATTTTTGAGTATTTACAGGGTAATATGTCACAACCGTGGTCAAACGTGGAAGTTCAGGCATTTCTGTATTTGCTGGCAGACCTCCAGCCACGAGGGAGAGTGGCTGACACACAACCACAGCTCTTCTGGAATATAGTAAATGGTGAGTGTTTTATAACTTTAAGCATATTTCCAGTGAGTCATGCAACTGTTTCATAGTGTTTTTGGACTGCAAAACGACCGTTTCAGAGACTGACTGGCTTCAGCAACAGCCGAGAGGCTTTAGGGAAAAGAAAAAAAAAAGATGGCGGAATGGCTCGTTTCTCTGAAGAAAAGTAGGCTACCTAAACAATTATTTGTTAGCTCGAAATTATAGCAGAGGTGTGTCTCAGTGTATGTGAACTGCCGAGAACACGTTTTAAATCTTGGACATTTTGTGGTTCTGGTAGCTCTTGAATAGCTTTTACTTTGTTGGGATCAGGTTTCACACCTGACTTGTCAATCACCTGGCCCAGGAAGTGAAGTTGGTTCTGTCTGAACACGCACTTGTCTTTATTCAGCTTTAGGCCAGTTGACTCGATTCTCTCCAATACTTTGTTTAGCCGCTGATCATGTTGTTCTGCAGTGTTACCGTATACCAGTATGTCATCCATGTAGATGGCGACTCCTTCTAGATCATTTAAGGTCTCTGCCATTTTCCTTTTGTTCTGCATTGTTGCCGTATACCAGTATGTCATCCATGTAGATGGCAACTCCTTCTAGATCATTTAAGGTCTCTGCCATTTTCCTCTGGAAGATTTCTGGGGCACTTGTGATGCCAAAAGGGAGACGTTTGAATGCGTATCTTCCAAAAGGTGTTATAAATGTGGTTAGCTTGCTGCTTGTCGGATGAAGAGGGATCTGCCAAAACCCTGAAGCAGCATCCAGTGATGTAAATGTGGTGGCTCCACTTAGCTTTGCAGTGATTTCTTCAGCGGTTGGGAGAACATATCTCTCTCTCTCTTCACTGCCTCGTTTAGCCTTTTCAGATCAACGCAGATGCGCACTTTGCCATTTCGTCTTGGGACTGGCACCATAGGTGCGCACCAATCAGTTGGTTCTGTCACCTTTTCGATCACACCATTCTCCTCCATGCGTTGTATTTCCTCTCTTACTTTCTCGATGAGAGGTAGGGGAACTCTGCGGGCCGTGTGTACAGCGTATGGCTCTGTGTTATCATTTAGCTGTATTTTTACGGGCTCTGTCTTAAGAGTCCCATGTTCACCAAATGCGGTGTGCACTTCCTCGATGCGTTTAACTAGTCCCATTGTACACGCTGTGTCTCTGCCTAGCAGGCTGTTAGCTGTGTGACTATGGATCACATACACTGGGAATGAGTAGTGCTTCTCCTTGTATTTTGTACTGGCCTGAAACTTCCCCATACAGTTGAGCTGACCACCTGGGCTGTTTATTGGAGGAATGTTTGACTGAATCAGTTTTTGCTCAGGGACTAATGTGTTAAATGTCTCTCTGTCCATGATGTTTAAATCTGCCCCTGTATCAATTTTAAAGGTAACAGGTGTTGCACCAATCAGAATTTGTACAGACCATTGATCTCTCTCTCTATTAGCGTCTGTGACTGCCCCGAGGAAGTATGGTGTTTGTGAAACTGGATCTGTCTCTGTCACTTCCCTGAGTCACTGCGACTTTCATTGTTTTTGGGCTCTGAATGATCGTATCTTCATTAATGTTTCACATGGTTCAATTATGGGGGCAAAATGTCACACTGTTAACTCCTGTAACTACACATCACTGACAAAGAAGTCAAGTAAATGTCTGATATTAATGTTGTTATTGATCTCAGGGATTCAGCCAAACCCAGGGCCAATCACTAACTACTGTACACCTAATGAGTTTAAAAATATTTCAGGTCTCCGTTTTCTGCATGTAAACGCTCGTAGCCTTCTAAAAAAACTTGATGAATTGAAAATCCTAATCACTTCTTCTGGGGCAGATGTGATCGTTATCTCTGAAACTTGGCTCAAAAAATCTGTTTTGAAAAATGACCTGGCAATCAATGAATTTAAGATCTATCGTTGTGATCGTAATACAAGGGGAGGTGGAGTCGCTATTTACATCAGAGATTCTTTGGCTGCCAGGATTGCATCTAAAAAAACAATCGCAAACCAGTTTGAGGCTTTAGCTGTGAACATCACTTTGAAAGGAGGTCAGCCCTTAACTGTTGTTGGTTGTTATCGTCCCCCCTCCGCAACACCTGAAGCTCTGTCCTCCCTGACTGAATTCATAGGAAATTTAAAACACAATGAGATTGTTTTGGCTGGAGATTTCAACATTGATTGGAATAAGTCGACCCCCCTCTGTGATAAATTCAAGGAATGTTGCCTATCTCTCAATCTAACACAACTTATCGATTCTCCTACCAGACCAAACATAAAATGTCCCGAAAAATCTTCTATCTTAGATCTGTTTTTCACAAATGCACCTCACAAATTTCCTGGTATAGGTGTATTTGCCAACGTTTTGAGTGATCATTCCGTAATAGCAGCTCTTAGATCTACTAAACTTCCACCTGCTAAGCCCAGAATAATTCAAAAAAGGGATTTGAAACGTTTCAGTGAACAGTCATTCCTTTGGGATCTATCCCTCTTTGATTGGCAACGTATCCTACAAATCAATGACGTGAACACCGCTTGGAACTATTTTCACGATAGTTTCATTCTCTTTGTAAACAAACACGCACCTTTCCGGCAGTTCAGGATAAAGAGCCGTGACAGCCCCTGGTTTACTCCTGAACTAGCTGATCTCCTGCACTGGAGAGATCATCTTTGGGCCGCAGCAAGAAAATCACACTCAGACACTGATTGGTTGAAATTTCGGCAGCTAAGGAATAAATGTACAACTGCCATCAAAGCCGCAAAACGTAACTACTTCTTATCTCAGACCTCCAAAAATCTAAACGATCCTAAAAAATTCTGGAAAACCATCAAATCTCTCTCAGGCACCCCCCAATCATCTGACCTCCCATCACAATTTCTTGTTGACTCTGTTCCTGTGTCAAATAAGCACGAGATCCTGAACTGTTTCAATAAACATTTTGTTGCTTCTAGTTCATTATTTGACACAGTTACAAACGGAAAATCAGCCACTTTATCTAATAATCAAACTTCTACAAATCAAATCCCTCCTACAAGTCAACCATCTGTTAATCACACCTTCTCTTTTTCTCCGTTCTCAGTCAGTGAGGTAAATAAACTGTTAAATGATCTTGATCCTAAAAAATCTGCAGGTCCAGATGAACTTCCACCTTACTTCTTAAGGCTGGCTGCTCATATCATCACAGTCCCTGTGACCCACATCTTTAATCTGTCCATAAGCCAAAACACCATTCCGGATGCTTGGAAAACAGCCTTTGTTCTTCCTTTGCTGAAGGGAGGTGACCCCACCTCATTGAACAATTATCGACCGATCTCTAAACTCTGCATCTTAGCCAAGGTTCTAGAAAAACTGATAAACTCTCAGATCAAAAACTATCTGGACTCATTTAACATCTTACCTCTTCATCAATCTGGTTTCAGGAAAAAACACAGCACAACAACTGCTTCTCTGAAGGTTCTGAATGATGTTGTTGAAGCATTGGATGCTAAGGACTATTGTGCTGCACTTTTCTTAGACCTGTCTAAAGCTTTTGACACTGTGGATCATAACATCCTGTGTCATAAGCTCTCAGAAATCGGTTTCTCTGATCACACCATCGGTTGGTTTTCTAACTATCTTTCCAATCGGAGGCAATGTGTTCAACATAACGGTACTTTTTCCAGCTATTTAACAGTTAAAAATGGTGTACCACAAGGCTCAGTTTTAGGACCCACTCTCTTTACAATCTACATAGCTAATGTAGGTCACTGCATCCCTGATGCATCCTTACATTTCTATGCTGATGATACAGTTGTTTATTGCCGAGCTAAAACAGTAGCTAAGGCTTTCCAGTTACTGCAATCCGCTTTTGACATCATCCAGTCAGATTTGTTCCGTCTCAAACTTGTCCTAAATGCTGATAAAACAAAAGGGATGTTTTTTTCAAATAGGAAGGCGGTTCCAGCAGATCCTCCTCTGATTTTATCTTCAAATGGTGTCCCTATTGAGTTTGTTGATTCCTATAAATATCTGGGTATCCTGATCGATTCACATCTCTCTTTTAAACTCCACGTGGAAAACCTAGTGAAGAAACTGAAAGTTAAACTGGGTTTCTTTTTCAGAAACAGATCATGTCTATCACTGAATGTTAGGAAACGCCTTGTATCTGTGACTTTCCTTCCCTCCATTGATTACGGTGACATTCTCTACATGAATGCTCCTACAAGCACCCTGCGGATGTTGGATGTTGTCTATCATGGTGCACTAAGATTCATAACTGGTTGTGATTATCGTACCCACCACTGCACCCTGTATTCACTGGTTAACTGGACATCATTAACCTCACGCAGACTCTTCCACTGGTACATTTTCATCTTCAAATCACTTCTTGGTCTGCTGCCCTCTTACATCTCCTCCTACATGTCTTTGCGTGAGTGCAGCTACAGCGTGCGCTCTCAGGACATGATTACCTGCAGTGTTCCGTCAGTGAGGACTGAACTTGGAAAAAGGGCCTTCTCCTACTCCGCTCCTGCTTCATGGAATATCTTACAAAAAGATCTGAAGCTTTCGAACTTGACTTCTCTAAATGGTTTTCAGAATCTGTTGGAATCCTGGCAAAAACCAATGCAGATTTGTTCCTGTCTTTGATTTTATACATATACCTTATAATGTTTTGCTAGTTTTTTGATACTTCCATCCATCCATCCATTTTCTTCCGCTTATCCGGGGTCGGGTCGCGGGGGTAGCAGCCTAAGTAGGGAGGCCCAGACTTCCCTCTCCCCAGCCACTTGGAGCAGCTCCTCTGGGGGAATCCCAAGGCGTTCCCAGGCCAGCCGAGAAACATAGTCCCTCCAGCGTATCCTGGGTCTTCCTCTGGGTCTCCTCCCGGTGGGACATGCCCGGAACACCTCACCAGGGAGGCGTCCAGGAGGCATCCTAACCAGATGCCCGAGCCACCTCAACTGGCTCCTCTCGATGTGGAGAAGCAGCGGCTCTACTCCGAGTCCCTCCCGGATGACTGAGCTTCTCACCCTATCTCTAAGGGAGAGTCCAGCCACCCTGCGGAGAAAACTCATTTCANTATTGTTTATTGTTTGTTTGTTTATTGTTTATTGTTTAAGGAAATTCTACCATTGCTGTTCATTGTTCTTTAGTTTTAGCAGGTCGCTTTCGTAAATGAGCCCATGAGGTTCAAAAGATTTACCTGACTAAATAAAGGTTGAATGATTGATCTGCTGTGGCACATTATTTCCCAGTGACCCACCTTTTTGCATTTATTGCAGGTTGATCTCTTAGCTGGGCATTTATCTTAGTCTTTATGCTTTATTTTGCCACATCTTCCACATTTTGGTTCTGTTGTTCAATCTCCACTTTCCTTCTTTTTGTTTTTCCATTGTGGACGTCCCATGTATGATTTAGCTTGTGCGATCTCCTGTACTGCTGCGCACGCCTCACTCTGCTGGGACATCTGCCTGAACACCTCCTCGGACTGGCGCACAGCTTGAATAGTTTGGGCCAACGTGAGTGTTGACTCTACCTGCAGTTTACGTGACAGCTCTTTGTCATTAATGCCCACTACTATGCGGTCTCTAATGTGCTCCTCTCTGTGTGTCCCAAAGTCACAATGTTCAGATAGGTCATACAAGGCTCTGATAAACATTTCAACGTTCTCACCGGGCCGCTGCACTCTCTGGTGGAAACATGCGCGCTCGTGAATTACGTTCCTTTTGGGGTAGAAGTACTCGTCGTATTTTCCTAACACGACGTCAAATTTATTTTGATCATCCTCCTCAAAAGTGAAAGCCTTAAAAATGTTTTCAGCCTCCGGGCCCATGGCGTATATTAAAGAACTGACCTGGACCTCGCCGTCCTCTTTATTCAGTTTTGTCGCCAACCGAAAGCGTTTGAAACGTTGTTTCCAATCTTCCCATTCTGTCGGGCGGTCAAATGGAAAACTCTCCGGTGGGTTGAACTTGGCCATTTTCCTGAAGTCGTGTGTCCGACGTCGACTTCTGACACCATGTAAAGTAACTGAATGTCCACACACTTGTTCAGCTTTTACCAGAACTCTTCTTTATGCCAGCTCAGAACCAACACAGCATGTGACATGAGCAGCAGGACCGAATAACAAAGATCACCTAGCTGGCGTTACCATGACAACCCCCTTACGTGCAGCACAGTGACTAACTGTAACTAACTGTAACTAACTGCTGAAATATCAGTCCTTATATGACAATAGGTGACCTATTCTCCACTACGAATGGGGATGCTTACAGTTGATAATGCCTATTCTATGGACTGACAACATCCGAAACCGCTGGGTGATCCGGGTGCCCACATGTTTTGCCGCCATGACGCCGAACACCGCCATCAGAGCAGGCTCCGGGGGGGGGGCAAGGTGGAGAAGGACTGGTCCGTGACGCCTAGGACTTTTGTTATCTGCGCATAAGATGAAACTGGCGCCTTCAGTTTCAGCGGTTCGCTGGCTGCGCTCTGGAGCAGGGCTGAGACATCAGCGACGCACAGCCAGATGGTGTCCTGGTGCCCACTGCTCTACGTGGGGAATCTTCAAAGTCAAAAGTCAAAGTCAACTTTATTGTCAGATCTGCAATATGTACTGTACAGGACATACACAGGACCGAAATTGCGTTTCTCTCAGTCCCTCGGTGCAACAGTAAACATCTAAACATTGAAACACTGAAACATATAATAAT
>JBBPBX010076705.1:0-17046 GCA_038048925.1 Garcialebias charrua
TCAGCGGCTAGCTCGGATATCATCAAATTCTGTGTTGTCAACGCCCGATCTGTTTGCAACAAAACGTTCATCCTCAGGGATTACTTTGAAGAGCACGACTTGGACTTTTTCTGCATCACAGAATCGTGGATGTCGTCGGGTGAGTCCAGCGCGCTGACGGAAATAATACCACCAAACTGTTTGTTTTTTAACGACCCGCGACCATCAGGTCGTGGCGGTGGGTTATTAACTATCTTCAAATCAACTTTTGACTGTAAACAACTGTCCATTCCAGTCTCCTGCTCTAGCTTTGAGCTGACTGTGTTTGAACTCGGACATTCACCTGTAACTTTGTGTGCTCTTGTCTACCGGCCGCCTCGTTCTAAGAACTTCATCAGCGAGTTTTCTGATTTCTTGGCTGAAATTACAGCTAAATATTCTCGGGTCGTCATTTCAGGCGACTTCAACTTGCACGTGTGTTGTCCTGAGAAGCCCATGGTTAAGGACTTTTTAGATTTATTGGACTCATTTAATTTAACTCAACACGTGAACTCTTCCACACAGCAGCGTGGACATTTGTTGGACCTTGTTTTAACATGTGATGTGACCGTTTCAAACCTTGAAATAGGAGACAATGCATTCTCAGATCATAGGCCAGTGAATTTTCAGTTAACCATCCCCCATGTTACACCTAAAACATGCATTCCTGCACGTAAAGGCAGGAATGTTAACCATTTAACTGCCGCACGTTTCACTGAGGTTTACAACAATGACATGTTAATTCAGCCCCGGGGTTCCTCTCCAGCACTGAGGAGCTGACAAACCAGTTTGACTCTGTTTGTTTAAAGGCTTTGGATCAAGTAGCGCCTATACATAGTTCCCAGACACGCCCCCAGTATTGCGCAATAGCGCCTTCCGCACCACATCTGTAGGCGGAAAAGGCGAGCAAGATGGCGAACAAGCAGACGCGAACAACCAGAGCAAATTATATTGATACTCTTGAGCAAGGCGCAAGAAAAAGGTATATGCAAAAAATAGCAGTGGTTGGAGTTGACCCGTATCAGGTGGAGAAAGAAAAGATGTCAGACGACGCGGACAAGTTGCCACCGATCACGTATTTTGACATCCTTGATTATTTAGTTAACACGAGGAGCGCCTACACAACGGAGGAGCTTTGTGGCCTAAAAGCCATGGACTCATATAGTCAGTGCTTCAGTGGATTTGTGAAGGACGTCCGGACGCTTCATGTTAATAACAAAGTTGTGGTGACTGGCAGAGTAAGTAATTACAATATTATACTGGTAGATATACTGTACTTCATAGACTGCAGCTAAAAGCTACATTAGGTTAGCCTAAACATGCGCTAGCTTAAACATAGCAGTAAACATCGCCTAAAAAATGTTACATTACTACTAAAAATTTTATTTATTTAACCTATGACTGGCAGAGTAAGTAATTACAATATTATACACGTAGATATCCCTCATAGACTGCAGCTACAAGCTACATTAGGTTAGCCTAAACATGCGCTAGCTTAAACATAGCAGTAAACATCGCCTAAAAAATGTTACATTACTACTAAAAATTTTATTTATTTAACCTATGACTGGCAGAGTAAGTAATTACAATATTATACAGGTAGATATCCCTCATAGACTGCAGCTACAAGCTACATTAGTTAGCCTAAACATGCGCTAGCTTAAACATAGCAGTACTACTGCAATATTATTAATTTTACCTATGACTGGCTTTGGTACTAGCCTTTGTGGTAACAACACAAATAAATGTACTATGTCATGAGTCATAAAGGCACTCTACTAAAATGTTATTAATTTTACCTATGACTGGCTTTGGTACTAGCCTTTGTGGTAACAACACAAATAAATGTACTATGTCATGAGTCATAAAGGCACTCTACTAAAATGTTATTAATTTTACCTATGACTGGCTTTGGTACTAGCCTTTGTGGTAACAACACAAATAAATGTACTATGTCATGAGTCATAAAGGCACTCTACTAAAATGTTATTAATTTTACCTATGACTGGCTTTGGTACTAGCCTTTGTGGTAACAACACAAATAAATGTACTATGTCATGAGTCAGAAAGTCACATTACTACTACAATGTTATTAATTTTACCTATGACTGGCTTTGGTACTAGCCTTTTGGTAATAACACAAATAAATGTACTGTCTTAAGTGATATACTGTACTGTGTACCACTAATATGTCCAAAAGAAATATTTGCATTAGCATGTATTTTCCATTTTGTGAGACTTTTTCATAAAGATTTTGTATCTGATTTTTCTGTAATCCATAGGCTAAATCCAGCTTATTTTTAATTAATTTATGTATTCAGTGATTCTAATAAATTTTCATCAATGTATGTAACGTTCTGTTCTTAGGTGCGTCATTCACAGAGGATGAACGAAACTCTGCTTCGGCCGTGGATAATTTGCTGCAAGGATGGAGTGGTGGATTCTGCCCACTGTGACTGCATGGCTGGACTAGGGGAGGTCTGCAGTCATGTTGGAGCTCTGTTGTACTGGGTCGACAGCACCTACCGAGCCAACGCGGCCATGACTGTCACACAGAAGAAGGCATCATGGCCGGTACCATCAGCTCTGGATAAGGTGAAGTATTCTAAAGTCCGTGACATCGACTTCACCTCCCCAGCCATGAAGAAGAAACGTTTTGAAAGCATGGTGAATGGCGGTGAGGCAGAACAACACACTAGTTCAGCACTGAAGACACCCTCATGTCCTGATGCAACCGACGCAGAGATGGACATGTTAATGCACAAGATAGATGCTGTCGGATCAAAACCAGCTGTCTTAGCTGTGATGGCTGGCTTTCAAGAAAAGTACGTTCCTGACACACTGAAGGAGGGATGTCTCCCAGTGTCACTTGGGACATTACGCCATGAGAAATATCAGGCAATGGGGCGGAATGATTTAGTAAATATTTGTAGAACTCTTTATGACACTTTGTGTGTAACTTCTGAGCAGTCTGCTAATGCTGAAAGACTCACCAAGGAGCAGTCCAAATCTAAGGTGTGGCATGCTCTGCGCCATGGCAGAATAACTGCTTCACGCATGAAATCAGTGTGTGTTGGAAATCCAAAAGCCCCTGCTAAAACCACAGTCTACAACATTTGCGGTGGGAAAAAACAATTTTCTACAGAAGCGACAAGGTGGGGATGTGAACACGAACGAGCAGCTCTGGATGAGTACATAAAGTCTGTTTCGTCTGAGCACAGCCGTCTAAATGTGCAAAAATGTGGGCTGGTCATTTCCATAGAGTGTCCTCACATTGGAGCAAGCCCTGATGCGTTTGTGTCCTGCGACTGCTGTGGGGAAGGTGTGGTAGAATGTAAATGTCCGTTTTGCATAAGAGCAACAACTGTTAAGGGAAATTTGGATTGTTTGGATTTTTTGGACAGTGATGGGCAGCTGAAAACTCAACATCAATACATGTACCAGGTTCAGACACAACTTCTAGCCACAAACAGATCTTACTGTGATTTTGTTGTTTGGACACAAGCTGATGTCAACATTCAGAGAATCACAGTAGATCAGAAACTTAGGGATGATATTATCATAAAGTCAAAGCAATACTTCATAGAAATAATTCTGCCAGAACTCACAGGGAGCCTTTTCACACGTGAACTTTGCACAATGTAAAGAATATGACACAAAACACTTGTTTACAAGTAGTTCTTTACCACAGCAACACATTGATCATACTACATAAAGATGTTGGTATATTATACCAACATCTTTATGTAGTATGATCAATCAAGTTTTCATGTAAATATGTTGTCTTTGAATAGCTATTTTTAAACTTCTTCCATTTTTTTTCAAGATACAGTACTGTATGTAACTGCATTTCTTATATATTACTTAGAACAAATGTTTTATAATTGCTTGTTAGTTTTTTGTGCCTTCATGAGACTACACATTTGTTTTATTTCTTATACCAAATATTGCGTTTATAATTACTTGTTTGACTTTTGTGCCTTTATGAGACTATGCATTTCTTTTATTACTTATACCAAATATTGTTTTGTAATTGCTTGTTAGACTTTTTGTGCCCTCATGAGACATCTTTAAAGGAATTTCTTTCAACTTTTTCCTTTTGCTTTTACTCAGTAAGCCCATGTGAATTGATATTTCACATCTATGAACCTAATGAAATAACATGTATTTTGTTATACACTGACTGTTTATTTGGAATAAAGCAGTTATTGAAGTACCATCCATTATTTTATTCTACTTAGAACTTTAATAATGTTTCTTTGACATTTTCAAAACCCACACATTCCTCCTTCTCAAGGGGCACGCCAGCTCAACGGTGGCACCTCCTGTACAACCGTGTGAATGGCATGTTTTAATTAAAATTCCATTTTTAGAAGTTATCTGTTAACAGTCTAAATTCAAAGCAATATGAGGAATGGAAAATTTGTCTTTCTTTCATTTTTAATAGAACAAACTTCAACAAACAACAATTCAATTACTAAGGCGAAGGCTAAAAATTTATTAACCAAAAATCCATTATGTAAAACGTTTAGCAGTTTCAACAATTTTTCAACTCTTGACATTGGACATCTGGAAGTTACTTGAGTTGTTATAAAATCTTCTGACATCAGACATATTTTGGTGAAGATTCTCAGTCATCCAACACATTATAACATTAAAAAAAGTCATTGAATACAGAAACAACTGGACTTTATTTGTAACAGAAATATTTACAAATAAAGTCCTGTTGTTTCTGTATCTAACACCTTTTATTGATTTTATGACATAACACGTTTAAACCTAAGTCCAGTTTATACAACACCACACCCCTGAATAAATAGTTTCATGTAAAAAGCTTTGAGAATAATAGTTTTTAAGATACCACACAGGCCTTCCATCTTTCCTCATGTTGATGTGTATTTCATCATGTAACGTCGTATGACATAAGACGTGTAAAACTGTTCAGTTTACACTACGCCAAACCCCTGAAGAAGTGTTGTCATGGAACTTAACTAATATATTTACATGTATGAAATAGAACAATACCAGAAGTTCAGTAAGGAAGTAAGCCAGCAGACACATCGACAGTTAACGTCATCACAGTATGACATGGAATGATTACTCATAAATGTGTAATCTGTCTTTATGCTCACGTGAGTGACACAACAGATGCGCAAAAGTTTGAAAGGGCACATGCAACAGTCGCAATTTTGTCAACCACTGGCAAGCCATCATCATTTTTAATCAAGTAATCTATTGGCAGACGAGCTTGAAGCATAGTGTATTTGTTCCTAACCAGCCCAATTACCCGCTCGACATGTATGCGAACATGTGCTATCTTCCGTGTGGTTTCCACATCAACTGCTGACAGTTGTGCTTTACCTTTGGTGAAACTTGGGATGTTCACCTGTGCACAGAATGGTTCCACACTGTCCTGTATGTTGAAACCACGATCAGCTAGTATGAGGTCACCTGGAAGTAGTTTCAACAGCAAACCACAGTTTTCAGTTATCAACTTGTCACTACACCTGCCACCCCATGCTTCGGACAGAAAAGACACTGAACCCTGCGGGGTGATGCCTATTAAGAATTTCACTGTGTTTGTATGTTTATAGTTTGACCATGTTTCTGCACGTGCCAGTAAGTTTTTAGGCCTCTGAATAAAAACTTCAAAGCAGTCAATTATAACAACAGTTCTTTGTCCAAAATGTTTTCTAAATTCCAGAGGCATGGTTCTCCTCAGTTCATCACGCTGTGGCCAATACAGCACCTTTTTAAGACGTGTATATAAAATGTGGATGACACACAGAAATGTCCTGGAAACCGTTGAGGTAGAAGTTTGAAAGCGAAACGCCAAGTCTTGCACCGGGCAGTTTAGTTTAAGACGTATCAGGGTCATCACAAATCGTTCGAATTCACCTAAATGAGTTTTTAATTTAGGAACTGGTATGTATGCCTTTACACAATCAAATAAACTCATCAACATAAGAAATGATGGGAGGCCTGTGTAGTACCTTACTTTAAAGTTATTATTCTCAAAGCTTTTTTCATTAAATTGAAAATTACTTAGCTGATGTCGTAATGTAATATTTTCTGTTCTTAATGACTGCAGTTCAGACTGAACCTGACTTTCAGTAACAGGTGTATGTTCTGTGCAGTCATTTGCATCCTCTTGCAGCTGCTGCACCGTGTCACACACTGGAACTGCTTCCTCGTCTTCAGGTTGGTCCAATGGTGTTGCCAAAACCTCTGGTTCAGAGACTGCTCCGAGGTCGAGGAGAGCCTGCGCACACTGGAGCTGGTCCTTTGAGCAAACTCTGTCTTTCACTCGTCTGTCTTTCACTCGTCTGTACCTAAAATGAACATAAGCATAAATATTTACTTGTAGTCGGAAATTTCAGAGAGAAAAGCGGGTTTCAATGTTATAGTCAGTTTGGAAGGAAATTTCATTATTTTATCATTGGACCTTTAAAGATGACTTATGTATAACAATATATTAACAAGAGTTATACTATTTTCATAATAAGTATTATAATTTATAAAAATTATTGTATTTTTTATACCTGTTCAGCTTTGACTCTGTTCTTTGAAGTTCCCTTGCAGACTTTCTGGGAGTATGAGCAGCATTCAACTTCAATGTAGGAGCCCAGTCTGGATTTGATTTGTCGTACATGTGTGCAGCCCGTCCTGAACAGCAAAAAAACAATTAGACACAAGCAGTTATTCAAATGTATACAGTAATCTGCTTACAGAGATTTAAAATGCAGCATCCTAACAACTAACTACAGTATACAGGCTAAACACCGGACCAGAACCAGAACCATGTGGTCCAAACAGAGAAACAGACCGACTAAAACCGTGTACAGTAACGTGTTTTTCAGACTTCACTGGGTAAATAAACAGGTTAAATTTAAATATTAACATGCAGCATCATAACAACTAACTGTACAGGTTAAAAACCGGACCAGAACCAGAACCATGTTGCCCAAACAGAGAAACAGACAGACTAAAACCGTGTAACGTGTTTTTCAGACTTCACTGGGTAAATAAACAGGTTAAAATTAAATATTAACATGCAGCATCATAACAACTAACTGTACAGGTTAAAAACCGGACCAGAACCAGAACCATGTTGCCCAAACAGAGAAACAGACCGACTAAAACCGTGTAACGTGCGTTTGTTTGTGGTGTCAGCCACGTTGTGGAGGCTAGCTTGTAGCATAGCATTGCTAAGCTAACGACAGTAACAGAGACCGGAGATCATCAAAAGACTGTTCAAACACACATTGTTTAGCAAATTTATTCAAATCGAAATTTGTTTTACCAGAGAAAAAGTGATTGGAGCATATTCTGGCTGTCTTCGAGGGCAGATCCTTGCGGTTGATATTAGCCAGCCAGACCCGTCGACGTTCTCTGGTCAACTCCTCTGTGTCTGGCCCTTCATTTGTCCTTATTTTCGGAATTAAGAAAAAACTATGCTTGACGCTTCCCCGGTTGGAACAACCACTAACCCAACACGAGGTAACCATTGCAAATGATTGAAAATAACAAATTTTATAAAAACGTGAAAAATACTCTGTCACCACAGTAACCACGCTGTTACTGCTGCTCTCATAGCTTATCTTTGTTCCGCCTACGTGCATGGAGGACTACCAGGACATCCCACAATGTGACGTCACATGGGAACTATGTATTAAACTGAGAAGACCAAAACTCAGGGCCGAACCGTGGCTGAATGACACGACCAGAGCTGCTAGGCAGCAATGCCGAAAGGTGGAGAGGAAGTGGAAAAAAGACAGTCTGCAGGTCTCTTTTGAGATGGTAAAAGAGAGCTGGCGCCGATATCAGAAAGCAGTGAAAACTGCTAAATCACAATACTTCTCTGATATCATTGCTGCAAACTCTCGTAACCCTCGAGTTCTGTTCTCCACCCTAAACTCTGTTCTCCACCTCACTGAACAATCACCCATGGAAGCCTCGACTGAGCTGTGCGAGAACTTCCAACATTTCTTTTTAGATAAAATCGCAACCACCAGGGCTCTCATTTCTCCTCCATCTCACGATCCATCCATCCCACCTCAATCTGTTGCTGTGTTTGACCATTTTGAACCAGTCTCTCTGTCCTCTCTAGAGCAGGTCATGTGCAGCCTGAAACCATCTGGCTCCCCCTTCGATGTGGTCCCCCCTCGGCTTCTAAAGGAGGTTTTTCACACTCTAGGTCCCTCCATTCTCTCGATTGTAAATAGCAGTCTATCCTCGGGTGTGGTGCCAAAATCATTAAAACATGCTGCTGTTCAACCCCTCCTGAAAAAACCAAACCTCGACCCGTCAGTATTATCCAATTTCAGGCCTGTCTCCAGACTCCCATTTGTTTCTAAACTTCTAGAGAAAATAGTTGAGTCCCAACTAAAGTGCTTCCTGGAGGATCACGCTATCCCCGAGCTTTTCCAGTCTGGCTTCAAATCCCTCCACAGCACTGAGACTGCCCTACTGAAGGTTTTTAACGACATCTTTCTATCCACAGATACTGGTGACTCTGTGCTGCTTGTCCTATTGGACCTCACATCCGCTTTCGACACCATCGACCATGAGATCCTCATTGCTAGGTTGGAGCAGTGGGTGGGCATCTCAGGATCAGCCCTAAACTGGTTCAGATCCTACCTCTCTGACAGGTCTTTTTGTGTGTCCATCAATGATTTTACTTCTGCAGTGGCGGCTCTTAAATGGGGGGTTCCGCAGGGGTCCATCCTGGGTCCTCTCTTGTTCTCCTTATACCTGCTGCCACTCGGTGCTATTTTCCGGAAACACAATATACCTTTCCACTTCTACGCTGATGACTGTCAAATCTACTTCCCCCTAAGACAAAATGGTACAGGCTCTATTCAACCTCTGCTCGACTGCCTGGCTGACATCAGGGACTGGATGGCTTTAAATTTCTTAAGCTTCAATGATAAGAAGTCTGAAGCCATATTGTTCCTTCCCAATGACACAACCTCAAACCACTGCATTGACCTGTCTGCTCTACCCCTGTCCGAAAAACAAAAAGTCAAAAATCTGGGAGTGATAATGGATCCTTCCATGAAACTCAACAGTCATGTAAACATGATTGTCAAATCCTGTTTTTTCCAGCTGAGGCGTCTGTCTAAGCTGAAGCCCATATTATCCAAAAAGCACCTGGAGACAGTGATTCACGCATTCATTACATCTAGGCTTGATTACTGCAATTCACTTCTGTTTGGCGTCAGTCAAGCCACCATTGCACGATTACAACTGGTTCAGAACGCAGCTGCCCGATTTTTAACCAGCACACGCAAAAGAGAGCACATTACACCAGTCTTGGCCTCCCTTCACTGGCTACCGGTTCATCTTCGAATCCAATTCAAAATTCTCATGTATGTCTACAAATCGCTGAACAGTCTCGCCCCCGCCTATCTCTCGGATCTGATACACCCATATGTCCCTCCACGTGCTTTGAGGTCAGAGGATCAGGTACTCTTAATAGTTCCAGAAACTCGCCTTAAGCGCAGGGGTGACAGGGCGTTCTCTGTAGCAGGCCCAAGACTCTGGAACGAGTTACCGCTGCTCATCAAACAGGCCCCCTCCCTCTCGGTTTTCAAATCCCGGTTAAAAACTCACTACTACTCCATTGCTTTCAATGCCAGCTGATTTGTATTGGATCGTTTGATTTATGATCTGCAATGTTTTTATGTTTTTCGTGTTGTACTTCATTGTCTGTGTTGCCTGTTGCGTGTTTGTTTGTCCAGCGCTTTGGTGTGGACTTGTTCCTGTTTAAAGTGCTTTATAAATAGTATGGTATGGTAATGGTATGTCCACTACACTTAGCACAGATGAGGCACCTCATGGCCCACGTTACCATCTGGAGAATTCTTGCTGCAACTTACGTTGTGACACACATTCACTAAGATGTAAAAAACAGTGTAAGCATCACACAAAAATACAACCAATCTTTATCCTTCGCATTAGTGCTCAACATGCTGAACAACAAGGAAACTTACAATACGTCGTCAGTACTCTGCTCAAGCTCTGCTAATCGTCTACTCGCGCCAATATTGTTTTACCACTGGAGATTATCCGCTTTGGACGTCACATCTGCTTGGACGTCACATCCGGTTTGCAACTGACTTCACTTAAGGTGGCCTTCACAGCCAGCCAGGAGAGCCTGATTCAGATAAACACACAGTTGTTTTGGGGACAGGCAGGACATAACATACCTGCAAACTAGTCACCTTTTGGCGAAAATCGCCGTTTTCAAAGCAAAATTGATCATTTACGTGAATTGTGTAGATCCGATGAGGTTTTTTTTTTGGTGGTGGTGGTGGGGGGAGGGGTCAGACCCGTGACAGATTAGATGGCATCACTCCACAATGACTGGATTTCAAGAAACAGCAAGGCATCTGTCGACAATAAAACATATTTGTTGGAGCGTATCATTTGGCCAATCACAGTCTCAAGACAGACAATAGTGGGGAGGGACGACAGCGAAATCTTTGAACTGAATAAAGTTTTTTTTTTTACTCTGCCGCGCGAGTTAAACAGAGCGAGGAGGAAGGCGGAAACCGAGCAGAGGCGGTGTTTTAAAAGGAAATTAAGACAATTTTACAAATGAACAACGCAGAGAAAACTGTTCGACCAAGTCCTTCAAAGTGTGGGAGAACTTGACGCTTCATAAAAAAAAAAACTGCGCGACATGCAGCTTTGAAAAGTGACGACACGACACGGGAGAACCACAGAGATAAACGTAAACATGACAGAGTCGTAAAATAACAGTAGCAGTAAGTCTCTACATAAAACCACTTTGTTCTGTTTCAAAGTGAGAAAACATAATGTCAGTAGCTGTGTTTCCATCCATTTTCATTTCGATTTTTGAGCTAATTTTTGAAATCTCGCAAATATGTAAATACAAATTAATGCGAAGCAGAAGTGTTTCCATCTACTCTGCTTGTAGCGCATCTACAAGCCACGCACAGCGTCATTACGTCAGACGTCAGCGTCATTACGTCAGACGTCAGCACTGCGCATGTCTACAGTAAACAGGAAGTAGCGGTTGAAAACAGAACCCGGCCACACATCTCGTCAAAATGGAGAGAATATTTCAGGTACGTGTTGCTATCGGGCGAGTTGTATTTATTCTGTCATGCCAACTAGTTTTAGCGATGTTACATGTTGTCCGGAGCGGAAACAGCTGATCAGTCACGTGACGTGAATGTTCGCTTCGGCAGCACGAGTCGGCAAATGTGTTTCCATCTGTCGCTGTGCGCATCTGCTCATTTCCGAACATCCCAAAAACCACCTCAAGCGAGCGTATAAACTTTTTGGCGAAGTTGAGGAAGTAACCTCGCATTTTGCCGTTTCCATTAAGCTTTTCTGCTGCGATACTTCAAAATGCGCAGCTAGAAACCTTGATGGAAACACGGCTAGTGTAGCTGAAGCTGCTGAAGGTGCTCTGTATTGAACGCCTTTTTTATTTTTATTTTTTGACTAGCCATCTTTTTTGTGTATGTCCTAATTATATTGGGATATGTTAATAAATGTATTGTTTCCTAAAGTCAAAAGTCGTTAAAGAGCAAATTTTTCCTTATGCTGTAGAGGAGAAAGAGCCCAGGTAACACATTGTCTGGAAAGTAAAATAGTTAAAATCAGTGATGGCTGATATGAGTCTATCACTAAATCAGAAAACTGTAAAAAGCCCCTCCTAAATTCATTGTTGGTGGTTATTAAAATTAGGGGTGCACAGATTTCAATTTTCTGGCCGATCACCGATTTTTAGAAAGTCTGACCAGCCGATTCCGATTTTGGCCGATACCGATTTTCAGGTGTGAAAAGGTCAAAATGTACCTTAAATTTTCCAATGTTACTTTATTGTAAAGTGTAACCATAAAAAAATCAGTTCATTTTACTCTTTCACTTGTTACATTTTAAATTAATTTTTATTTTCATTTTTTTTTTAAGATAATGCAGCATGTGTAACATTTTCAAGTCAGTGGGTAATAAGAAATAACACTCGCACAGGTAAGTTTGTCCTCACAGACTTATTCCAGTCATTTTTTCATTAGTGGCAGGTTTTTCTTGATGAACAAAAGCATTTCTGCTTTGTCACCAGACAGGCGACTTCTTTTCTCATCTACTACATGTCAGCCAACTAAACAGGCGCTCGCTTTCAATGCTTGTGCATGGGGCAGAGAGGTAGGTTCAGGCAAGTAGAGCATGATGAGTGAAACGATTTTCATTGATTCTCCAGTAGACCAATGGGTCCTGGCTCCTTTCGACAGGAACCTCCGATAGGTAGTTCTGTACCTGCATAGCTGAAGGGCTGGCCAGCTGTTGCTCCTTTTCAATGTTCTCCTTTAAGATTTCGTTGTGAACTGCAAACAGTAGACTACACCTTTTTGCTGCAGATTCATCGATGTCAGGAGGTCCCACTTCAGAGAATGTTCCTGCAGCAGGTGTGCATCTGGTCCCCCCCTCTGCTGAGAAGTAGTGATTCTTGTACCTTGTTTTGCATAAACAAAGAAAGATGGGTCAATCATTGTGTTTTGTATACATTAAAAGTTTTTTTAAATTGCATGTAAATAAAGAAATGCATATAAATGCATTTCTTTATTTACATGCAATTTTAAAAAACATTTAAATTAAATTTAAAATAAACATTTCTTGATTGAAATTTTCAATAAAGAAATTTTTATGTTAAATTTAATTTAAATGTTTCTTGAAATATAGTAGTAGGCTAAAAGTAATTGTGACTAAAATATAATATTCACAGTTACTTGCCTTGGATCCAGAATAGTGGCCAAGATGTACAGAAGCTCATGCAGCATCTTCTCACAACAGCCTCCAACAACGTAGCTTTGGCTTTACCCACACCACGGTCTGTGCTTGCTTGCCTCTCCAAAATCCGTTTGAGTGCAGTGATGGCTGGGATTACAGTATAAGAGTACAGTACTTGATTACGTTCAAATTCTTCGTCAATCCACTGTGCAGTACAATTTAACATGGACAATAAACACATCAGAAGTCCAGATGTCTGTTGTAAAGCTGAGTAGCTTTTAGCAGGCTGCGGGTGTCTCTCAAAACTTGGCTGAACAACTCCAGTAATGTAACATAAGAAAAATGTCTCCGCCTTGGCATGTTATATCGTGGGCTCACATGCTGCATTAAGCTTCTAAAACCTTTGTCCTCAACGACTGAAAAGGGCTGGTCGTCTAATGCCATGAACTCCATCACTTTCCTCGTCGTAGCTTTGCTCTTTTCATGCTCATATGCTCATGCTTGAGAACCCTCCTCCCCTCAGCTTTTTCCCAGAGGTCTGTGTGAAGGAAGTTGAAGCCACTGTCAGGGCAATGAAACCCTGCACATGTGCTCTTGACCCCTTCCCAACAGTCCTGGTCAAGGCTAACATTGCCTCTCTCAGTTCACTTATCACCACTATAGTTAATCAGTCTCTCCAATCTGGTCATATTTCCCCTGTCTTGAAGTCCTCTATAATTAAACCTCTTCTTAAAAAACCTACCCTCGATCCCCATGACCTGGCAAATTACAGACCCATTTCCAACCTTCCCTTCCTCGCTAAAGTTTTGGAGAAATTAGTCTCGGTTTATCTACAAGAACATCTACATGACAATAATATACTGGATAAATTTCAATCAGGTTTTCGAACAGCACATAGCACTGAAACAGCTCTTGTCCGGGTCACAAATGACCTGTTGGTCACTGCAGACCGTGGTTCCTCCTCTCTCCTTATTCTCCTTGATCTTTCGGCAGCCTTTGATACGGTTGATCATTACATTCTGCTCCAACGCTTACAGCAGTTTGCAGGACTTACTGGCACTGCCCTGGAGTGGTTCCGATCATACCTGACAGACAGAACAGAGTCTGTCTCCATCGGGCGTGCCAAGTCATTGAGCCATCCTGTTTCTTGTGGTGTGCCCCAGGGATCAATTCTGGGACCCCTCCTTTTCAACCTATACATGGTACCACTTGGGTGTATTATCAGCAGCTATGGGGTCTCATTCCATTGCTATGCTGATGATACTCAGCTGTATCTTAAACTGGGTAGCAATGTGTCTGAGACCCCATCTACATCATCTTCTTCAGCTTCTCCATTTTCTCCACTTTCTTCTCTTTCCACACTCACAGCGTGTCTGGAGGAGATAAAGGCATGGATGCGGCAAAATTTCCTTCACCTTAACAGTTCAAAAACAGAAGCAATTCAAATTGGTACATCACATCAAATTCAACAACAAAAAATCCTCAGTATCACTTTTTCTGGCCAGAACATCTCTCTTTCCAATACAGTCACCAATCTTGGTGTTATTTTTGATCCACAACTCACCTTTGAAAGCCATATAAAGCATATCTGTAAAACTTCTTTTTTTCATCTTCGAAATATTGCAAAGCTTCGGTCTACACTGTCCCTCACTGATGCAGAAAAGCTCGTCCATGCCTTTGTCTCCTCCAGACTGGATTACTGCAATGCACTTCTCTTCGGGATTCCTGGCAAGAACATACAAAAACTACAGTATGTCCAAAACAGCGCTGCCAGGGTCCTGATGAGAGTGCGTAAGTATGAACACATCACTCCTGTACTGCGTTCACTACACTGGCTTCCTGTTTCTGCCCGGATCACATACAAAATTTATCTGCTCACCTTCCAGTGCCTGTACGGTAATGCACCATCCTATTTAAAAGAACTTCTCACTCCTCACTGTCCTTCCCGCACTCTCCGCTCTTCCAACACCCATCTTCTTCTCACTCCCAGGTCTCGGTCTCGCACAATGGGAGACCGGGCTTTCTCCTGCGCTGCCCCTCGGCTGTGGAACGCCCTGCCCTCATATCTGAGGGCCCCACAGACCGTGACATGTTTTAAAAAAAGTCTTAAAACCTTTCTTTTTATCCAGTTTTTTAAATAATTAATTGTGCTTTTGTTTTTTATTGCACCCAGTTTTTTGAGTATTTTATCTGCATTTTGTGAATTTTAAATTTTTGATGCAATCATCTGTGAGGCTCCATCCTCTTGGTTGTTCCTTTTCTTTGTTGCATTTATGATTGATTTTTATCTTGATTTTATTTTTCATTGTAGCACTTTGAGATCTGTTTGATGTAAAGTGCGTTATAAATAAAAGTTATTATTATTATTATTATAAAAGTTAACAGCGACCCACCGACTGGCTCTTTGATAGCGCTAGCTTTAGCTTAGCATTAGCATTAGCTTGGTTGCTCGCTTCAAACGTTGCCTATTCGGCTGCGTGGCGATTTCTTAAATAGCGAACAAGGTTTGTTGTATTAAAGGTTTTTGTTGTGGCTCCACCACGACTTACTTTGGCTTTACACACGCTGCAAATTGCGATCTTTTGCTCATTTTAAAATAGTAGAACTTCCAAACAGACAACATGGCTGCTCCGAGTGACCTGTGTTGACTGTTAACGCGCATGTGCAGACGTGATGTGGTGGGCGGGTCTGTTAGTCAGCCCCCCTCTCTGCCCCCTCTCACAGCAGCACAAAAAGGGACAGCGGCTGATTTTCAGACCTTTGTGGAGGAAGATGCGATCGGTGGATAAAATCGGCTTTTCATTTAACCATCGGCCGATCGCCAATTTCCTCAAATTAAGGAAATCTGGGCCGATCGATCGGCCGGCCGATTTATCGGTGCATCCCTAATTAAAATGTCACCTGTTCATTGGGTAAAGTTAATATTCTTATTTTTATATGTGCAGTTGAGTGTCACCATTGTTTAGTAAAATGGCATGTTGTGTTACAAATAAAACTAAATAAAAAATTAACAAATTAAAAGTCAATTGCACCCCTAAAGTCACTGTGATAAATTGTCACATTCATTTCATTATCTTAGCCACAGGAGTGAGTTTAAAAACAGGATGATGTCTATATGAACTAGTTGAATGAGGTGTCTCTAAAATATCCTGATGCATGATCAATCATTTCAACAATTTTTTAATCTGTCCTCAGGACCTGATTTTATTTTGTTAGATGCCTCTAAAACAGTTATTGAATCAAGTGTTTACATGTAGGTAAACATAGATCTAAAAAAGCTAAGTCTGGTCCTCTGGACATTCAAAAAACAAAAAAACAAAACAAAGCAAAAAATTGTAGAAACGTTTCGTCTTTCGTCCGAAAGACTTCCTCAGTCTGAGGTGCTGGGTTCAGCTCAGTCTTATAAATAGCACCCTCTCACAGTGTTACACAACCAGTTGGCTGATGACAGCCTGAAACCAGCTGCTCACATGATCAAGGAGGACCATCAGCCTAACAATGGATCGTTAGCACCCTGATGGTTGTTTGCTATTCACAGAGGGCTGAGTGATACCAGCAATCACAGCATTGTAGGAGGGGGACAGTTGAACTCGGAGGCCTCCACCCCTGTTTAATGATGGGCGGTTTCTTTTCACAAAGATGGCCTCCTTTACTCCTCTCTCAAACCATCGTTCCTCTCTATCAAGGATGTGAACATCTTCATCCCTGAAAGAGTGACCGCTGGCCTGGAGATGAGTGTAGACTGCAGAGTCCTGACCTGATGATGTTGATCTTCTGTGCTGGGCCATCCTTTTGGCCAGTGGCTGTTTAGTTTCCCCGATATAAGACTGATCACAGCCCTCCTGACACTGAACAGCATACACAATGTTACTCTGTTTTTGCCGGGGGACTGGATCTTTGGGATGAACCAGTTTTTGCCGTAATGTATTTTGAGGTTTAAAAGCCACTGGGACGTTGTGTTTAGAAAATAAACGTCTCAATGTCTCTGAAACCCCTGCAACATATGGAATGGCCACTGGTCTGGGTCTGGGTTCCTTCTTTTCACCTGATGGCTGGCTGGAGTCCTGTTTGGGTTTCTTCTCTGCTTTCAGGAAGGCCCAGTTAGGATATCCACATTTCTCTAGAGCCTGTTTTGTGTGTGATTTCTCCTTCTGTCTGGCTGCTGAGTTAGTGGGGACGCTGTCTGCTCTGTGGTACAGAGTCCTGATGACTCCTAACTTGTGCTCCAGAGGGTGATGGGAGTCAAACTGTAAATACTGGTCT
>JBBPBX010076707.1:0-17046 GCA_038048925.1 Garcialebias charrua
AATAAATAAGGAAATTTAAAAAGTAACAGCTCATTGTAATACTGTTCTTGGTTTATTTACCTAATGACTAATTGCTGGATGTCCGGCCCCTGAGTTGTTGGCTTTCAGAAATGGTGGCCCCCTGAGCAGTTTTGAATAGCCCTGATAAAAAAACCAAGTGTCTCCACCAGGTTTAACCCGGTTTATCAGAGCTGCCATTTCGTATTTCTAGAGCCAGAGTCTGCATGCTAATGTGGGGCTTTAAGTCCCACCTGCTCCCTGCAAATAATATTTTTATTTTTTTAATTCAACCTTCATTTATACAGGTGGTCTCATTGAGTCACGAGGACTCATTTACAAGAGAGACCTGTTTTTATTTATTTATGTAATTTATTCATCTCAAATCAAAACATAAAACAACAAATTCAGAACATATATAGAAAGCAAAAAAACAGATTTAAAATGAAAGGAAGCAGATGAAGAATAAAATTCTTCTTGTTTGGAGGCAGATGGTGGGGGTTAAAGGCTTTGCTCAAGGGCCCAGGGTGGGGCAGATGAGGATGGAGGCAGGTGTGAGTGCTTAACCTTTCCCACCCACATTTTGATGTTGTCGGTCTGGGGAGTCAAACCGGCGACCTTTCGATCACAGGCCCACCTTCTCTTTTTTTTAATTTTTTTTTTATTGATTTTCAATTATTTACAACACACACAAAAAAACAAGAAAAACCCTGTGCTGTCTACATATATACACACACACACACATACAAAAACAGAACTACAACAAAATACTCCACATAAACAAGAATTGAGGTCTCAGACTCTTCCTCCAGTCGATATCACCTTAGAGCCATCAAAATAAACGAGGAACAGCAATAACAAAAAATAAATAAAAAATAAAAATAAAAAACAGCAAGAACAAATAGAGCTATAAAACATAGTTAAATACTAAAATCCTAGGAACCAAGCAGGAAAGACTCAAGAGGACCCCATAATGTCAGAAATGCGTCCGATTTGTGATTAAGATCATGGGTCAGCTTTTTTAAAGGAAGATGACAGATAACTGCGTGAGCCACATGTTTACTGTGGGGGGATGTGGTGAAACCCATTGTAGCAAAATACACTTCTTAGCTAGAAAGCAAAGAATTGTAAACAAAGATTTAGACTGTGCATCCAAATGATTAGGGGAAACATTTAGGAGATAAAATATAGGAGATAAAGAAAAGCAACCACCCAAAACCTTTTCAGTCACTGAATGGATTCCCTTCCAAAAGGTCTGGAGTAAATCACATGACCAGAACAGGTGGAGAAAAGTACCTCTATGCTTCAAACATTTGCAGCACAAGTTGGAGCGGTCGGGGAACATTCTCTGAAGACGAACAGGGGTATAGTAAGATCTGTAAAAGAATTTAAAATTTTGTTCATGTATAGAAATAGAAGTACATTGAGGAAAAGTTCCTCTGCAGATCTTGAGCCAATCTGAAGAACTAAATTTCACCTCCAGATCCTGTTCCCACAGCCGCTTGACAGAGTCAAAACTTGATGGTTCAGAGCTAAGTAAGGATACATAGAACTTAGAGATCAGACCCTTGGGGGATTTGGTTGAAACCAGAGTATTTTCCAAATCCGTCAGCTCCCTACGAAAAGCATTAGACCTAAACAACGACTCCATAAAATGCCGTATTTGAAGGTATTTGTAAAAATCTTTTTGAGGAATGTTACTCGTGTCCCTGATTTGATTAAATGATTTAATAGATCCAGAAATCAAAAGATCAGAAAAATCAGTCAGACCAGAAGAGGACCAATTCAGTAAACCAATACTTCTAATGGAAATTGGTAGGTCTGGGTTTAAAGTCAGAGGGGATCGAATCGAGATAGATGAAGGGATGTTCAGGTGTTTCTTTATGTCTTGCCAGGCTAATAAAGTACTGTAAACTACCACGTTTTCCTTTACTGAATCCAGTTGATCTAAATTATTGATAAAGGGGAGGGAGCTTAACCTTCTAGGACTGCATGATAAAGATTCAAGGCCAAGCCATAAACAGTTGTCTCTACTAGAAAACCAGTCTGACATAGTTTTAAGCTGGGCGGACCAGTAGTAAAGCTGCATATTGGGTAGAGACAAACCTCCCGAGTGTTTGGGTTTAGTAAGCGTGGAAAACCTAATTCGTGGATGCTTATTGTTCCAAATGAAGCAAGAAATGTGAGAATTAAGGGATTTAAAGAATGTGAGGGACAAGTAGCAAGGGAGATTTTGAAATAGGTAATGTAAACGAGGGAGAATATTCATTTTTGTTGTATTAACCCTACCGAGAAGTGATATAAGTAAAGTAGACCATTTCGATAGATCATTCTTAATGTTCAGAACTAGGGGGGGGGTAGTTTGATGGGAATAAGTCTTTCAGGTCAGGAGTGATAAAGATGCCTAAGTATTTGAGCCCTTTTTCAGACATATGAAAGGTAGACTGAAGCACCATATCTTGAGGAATATTGAAAGGAGAAGCAACAAACTTACCCAAATTAATCTTATAACCTGAAAGAGCTCCAAACCTATCTATGGAGCTAAGTACCGCCGGGATTGATACATCTGGGTTTTTCAAGTATAAAAGGACATCATCCACAAAAAGAGAAATCACATGGTTATCTCCACCTATTCTAATTCCCGATATGTCTGTACTTGATCTAATAATCTCCGCTAAAGGTTCAATGAACAACGTAAACAACAAAGGTGACAGGGGACACCCCTGTCTACAACCCCTCTGAACAGAAAAACCATCTGACAGAAAACCGTTAGTGTTTACCATAGCTACTGGATTAGAATAAAAGGCTTTAATCAAGTTAATAAAATTAGGCCCCATGCCAAATTTCTGTAGGACAGAGAACAAAAAGGGCCATTCTACCCGGTCAAAAGCCTTTTCTGCATCGAGGGAAACAATCAGAGCAGGGTCTTTATGCTGATTAAGATAATGAATGACATTCAGTGTACGACGCACATTGTCTGTTCCATATCTAGATTTCACAAAACCCGTCTGATCAGGGTTTATTATCTTTGGAAGAATTTTTTCTAGTCTCTGCGCCAACGTCTTGGCAACAATTGTGTAGTCAACATTAAGGAGACTGATAGGTCTATAAGATGTGCAATCCAAGGGATTTTTATCTTTCTTCAGCAATAAACTGATGGAGGCAGAATTCCAGGACAGAGGAACCCCTTCTGCTAATATGTCGTTTATGGCAGGTAAAAGTATGGGATGGATCTCGGGCCAGAATTTCTTATAAAATTCCAGTGGGAATCCATCTGGACCAGGGCACTTTCCATTCGGCATCGATTGGATTGCCATCCAGACCTCCTCAGGTGTAAAGGCAGCATCAAGGGCAGAGCGAGCCTCTTCTGAAATTGAGGGCAGGGGAATACCATCTAAATAGGAACCAATATCTGACTCGGTTTTACCAGCCGTGTAGAGAGTTTTATAAAAATCTTTGAAGGTGTTATTAATAGCAGACGGATCACAAGTAACGTCCCCATTGCATGTTCTTATCCTGTTAATAGAACGATCATTAATTTGTTTCTTTAATTGATAGGCCAGCAAACGGCTTGACTTGTTACCAAATTCGTAATATTTCTGTTTAGTATAAAGTAATAGCTTCTGGGCATGGCGGGTATGGTCCATATTTAGTTTTGTTCTAGCAGCGATTAAAGTCTTGAGATTCCCTGATGTAGGAGACTGTTTATGTATATGTTCCAACCTAGACACCTCGTTCTCCAGTTTTTTTCTGTTTCCCTCCAAAACTCTTTTCTGAAAAGAGCTGTAAGAGATGAGCTGCCCTCGAAGGGTGGCCTTGGCCGCATCCCAAATCGTGGCAGACGAAACTGGGGAGAGTTCATTGTCAGACCAATACTGTAAAAGACCATTCTTAACAAAGGTGCAAAAAGGGTTATTGTTCAGGGACGAGGTATTAAATCTCCAGATGGGAGTCCTCACAGTATTAAAAGTGGAATCAAGTTGTAAATAAATAGGGGCATGATCTGAAAGGGCAATTGAACCCATAGAGCAAGACAGAACAGAATGTAAATAACTTTTTGGGATAAAAAAATAATCAATTCTAGAGTATGAGTTATGAGGATGTGAATAAAAAGAGTAGTCTTTTACTTTAGGGTTCAGTTGACGCCACACATCGATCAGCCCAATGTCTGAGCCTAGTTCTCTAAGAGCAGAGGAGGCTTTAGGGTTGGATACAGGTGCCGAGGAGGATTTGTCCAAACCCGCATTCATTATGCAATTGAAGTCGCCCGCCAGCAAGCCCAGACCGTCACAATGCTGATTAAACAGTAAAATTATTTGCGAAATGAAATTAGGTGAATCGTTGTTAGGGGCATAGACGTTGAGTATGGTTATAGATTGGCCAGCAATTAAACCCTTAATCAGAATAAATCTACCTTCCAAGTCTCTTTCCTCACACACCAAGGTGAAGGGAAGTTTCTTATTAATGAGGATGGCTGAGCCCTTTTTGTTCTGCGGGTGAGAAGAAAAATAAACATTGCCCACCCAATCTCTTTTTAGTTTCAGATGTTCCATATCAGATAGCCTAGTCTCCTGGAGGAGTGCAATATCAACTTGTTGTTTTTTTTTAAAAAGTCAAAATTTTCTTCCTCTTAATTACATGACCTAGTCCCTGGACATTCCAGGAAATGAGACTAAGTGGCCGAGGCATACTGACTTAACGTACCATAAATGATATTAAAAGAAAATGGATGAAGTACTGAGACCAAAAGGAGACATGAAGGGGAGAACACCAGAATTATTGTGGAGCAGCTACAAACAAAACAAGACAAAACCCCATGACAAACAGCACATACCCACCCACATCCTGCCCCCAATTGGCAGGAAAAAAACATCCCAAAAGAAGTCACCATAAAACCTAAGTTTAACTTCACAAAGCTATATCTAAACAGTGTGATCACAGAAACAAACAGGACACCCAGAAACCGCATCAATGCCCCAGGATAAATATTGACCACCTACAGTCCTCTCTCCATTAAAAAAGAACTAGGAAAATAAGATGTGTACAAAAATATAGAAATATTAATAAAGTGAAATAATGATGATGCATGGGTAAGCGAATAAGAGTCCAATACCAGCACGCATTGCCTTATCTCTATTCGCTTCCAGTCTCTACAATAGAACAGAAAGCATTTAAATGCTATAATATAGTTCAACACACCCTAAAATGTATGAAATAAAATGAAATTATTTTTCCGTGTCCAGTCTCTATAATAGAAAAAAGAGAGCATTTAAATGCCATAATATAGTTCAACGCACCCTAAAATGTATGAAATGAAATGATTCTTTACATGTTTTCATAGTCCAGAACTTAATGTGAAAAATGGAACAGTCAGAGAGAACTGAGCAAGATGTCCGACTCTCTACTTCGTCATCAAGAACAGAAAAAGCAATGGAGAGCGAAAAGTTACCTTACTTAATCTAGTCCAGAAACAAAGTAGCCGACTCTGGAGTATCAAAAAGGCGAATCCAACCCTCATGCAGACACCAGAGACGAGCTGGATAAGCGAATCCACGGTACTTATTAAGCTGAGCCAGAGCTCTCCTCACGGTGTCAAACTCACGTCGTTTACGCAGGACCTTGGATGACAAATCGGGGTAGAAGCGCAGCTGGGAGCCGCCATGTTGGATATCCCGTTTCTTCAAAGCAGCTCTAAGAACAGCCTTCCGCTGTAGAAATTTCACAAACCGAACCAGCACGCTCCTCGGAGGCTTGCCCGGGTCGGGGGCGGGGGCCAGAGCCCGGTGGGCCCGCTCGATCTCCAGTGAAGGGAAGTCGGGAGGAAGGCCAACCAGAGCTGGAAGAGTTGACTGGAGAAAATCCACCAAGGGGACGAGCCCTCCGTTCCCTCCGGGAGGTTGATGATCTTCAGGTTTTTGCGACGACTGCGGTTCTCCAAATCATCGACTTTCAGTTGAAGACGCTCCACTGTCTTCTCCATGGTGGCTAAACGAGAGCTATGGTCCTCCGAGCGGTCCTCCGCAGCAGAAATCCTTTCCTCGGCCTCCTCTGCACGCTTCTCCAGCTGTGATGTTCGATTGCCCAGAGATGAAAGAGAGTCCTCCATAGATGTAATGGATACCTTTATTTCACTCAGAGTGCCATCAATGCCATCGAGACGGGCACTAACATGTTCATCCATTCCATTCACTCGGGAAGACACAGACTTTAGCTCAGCCAAAATCTGCTCCATGGTAGTTTGGCTAGCTGGTGCTAGCTCCATCTGGCTAACAACAGCTAGCTCAGGCTCGCTAGCCGCGCGTGTTTGCTGCTGAGCGGATCTTGTTTTGCCCGTTGATGAAAAAATAGGAAATTCCTTGTCTCGTTACGGCTTCGACATCTTCGACGGACAGTTTGACAAACAAAATTTAAATATCAAAGGTAGAAAGTCAGAGAATTAGTAGAGTCCTGGGGCAGAGCAAAATCTTAAGCGTCCATATTGGTCCGGGTCACGTGACCACCCCCAGGCAGGTAGATCTGACAGTCATCAGCATAACAGTGGAATGAAAGACAATGTTTCCTCAGGATGAACCCCAGTGGGAGCAAATAGAGTGAGAAAAGAAGGGGTCCAAGAATTGAACACTGTGGGACCCCGCAAGAGAGAGGCAATGAGGCAGAGACATTTCTAACCTTGACACAAAAGCTCCTGCCACTCAGGTATGAGCGGAACCAATCTAATGCAGCACCTGTAATCCCAACCCACTGCTCCAGCTGTGATATAAGGATACTGTGGTCAACAGTATCAAAAGCAGCAGTAAGGTCCAGGAGTACAAGTACCACAAACTGACCAGAATCATTTGATACCATAATATCATTACAAACCCTCACTAATGCCTTTTCAGTGCTGTGAAGCTGCTTAAAACCAGACTGAAAAATCTCGAAAATTTTGTTCTCATTCAAAAACGTATTTATGTAAGGTTGCCCCCTCTGTGGGCCTGTCTCTGTCTCCCTCCTTATCTCTCTCAGGTCTGCGTGTCTCCCTTGTCTCAGGTGTTTGTGATTTAGGTAATTATGCCGTGTATATTAGTTTGCGTACGTGTGTGTGATTATCGGGTCATTCGTCCGTGTTCTCTGGTGTCTTGTCTTTTGAGTCCTGGATTTCAACGCTACGCCTTGGTTTTGTGAGTACTACCTCATTTTTTAAATTAGTCTTGGATACGCTGCGCCTTGGTTTGTGAATACTGCCATGTCAGCTGTTTGAGTTTTTGTGATTAAACATTTTTGAATTTTTATACTCATGCCTCCGAGTGTCTCCTGTCTGCACAACTGGGTTCATCCACAAAAACACACCCACTCGTGACAGATGACCCGACCATGAACTGTGAGCCCAGCAGACAGATGTTTGACTTCGCTCGGGGGCAGAAGATGACAGCGCCAGCTCAGTGGAAAGCTGCTGTCATTCGAGGTAGCGGGTTTCAAACCGAACCCGTTCGGAGCTACCACGAACCCGGACTCGACGTGCTTCCGTCTCCGCTTTTGGTGGCTGAACGTGAGCGGAGGAAGCGCAGTGACAGCTGTGTAGAGCCGTCTCCTTCCTACACTCCCTCACGCGCTTATTCTTTGTGGTCTGTTTCTGATGACG
This sequence comes from Garcialebias charrua, assembly GCA_038048925.1. Lineage (NCBI taxonomy): Eukaryota > Metazoa > Chordata > Actinopteri > Cyprinodontiformes > Rivulidae > Garcialebias > Garcialebias charrua. Next base: position 7,619 of record JBBPBX010076707.1, read on the forward strand.
ATACAGAGACAGAGGAGTTTTGGCTCGATCTAATCCCTGAGCCACGTCGCTGTCGGAGAAAACAGCTAACTAAGAAGAAGAACACTTCCAGTTTTCAGCCCGCTCCACGTACGGCGTTTTTTCCCACGCTGTCAGAGAAGCCGGGGAGGAGTTCACTGGAGCGGGCATCTCAGAGCCCGTTCGCTTAGATGTCTCAGGGGGGACGTAAGCGGCGGGAGGGGCACGTAACCCCACCCACGTTTGCAGGACACTCAGAGGAAGGTCCTGCACGACACTCAGCTGTGAAACCAAGGAAGCTTCCTCAAGAGAAGGCTTCACAAAGGGACAAGTGTTCGAGTTTACGCTCTAATGAAGAGCAGACAGGTCACTCATCGACCACAGGGGTCGCCATTGGACAAAGTCATGAGGCCACTCTCACACTCCAACAGTTAGACAGACTGCTTACTGCTGCAAAAAAACAATCCCAATCTTCAATATAAATTTAACTCATATACCCTAATGGAACATCTAATAACCTCCACATCCAACTTGCTGCAGATACCTGGCCTTGCACAGATGTTGCATTTACTTAAATCTTTTTAAACTGGTTTAGATCTCTCTGACCCTCTCTCTCCTGGTGTTTTTGTTAAGACTTCTGGATTTTCAGAGAGTGCCACTATTCCTGCACCTATAGAGGGTGCTGTAGTCCCAGCTGTCCCAGCATCCATGGAGGGTAATGATGTTTCAGCTTCTACAAGGGATGTTTGTGAACTGGAACATGAGGTTGCTCAGATTATGCAACAGCTTCTAGGACTGTTTTCTTCTGGCTCTGGTGGACTGGAACATGAGATTGTGAGTGTCCTTCACCGACTCCAGAACCTTTTTGAGTCTACTGTGTTTAATTATAGTTCTCGTGAGAAATACAACACCCACCGGATGATGGAACTGTTATTAATGTCCAAACATAGCCTTCTAGTTGACCCTGATATCACATGGCTGTTAAAGTTAATTCGATCCTTGAAGACTAATTACTGAAACCCTTCTACCTTTTGCCCTTGTTTTCCTGTTGAGTTATCTCCAGTTTCCACAGAGGATGCAGATGCTATGAGTACTACAGAGGGTGCTGACGTTACGAGTGCTACAGAAGGCACTGATGCTACAAGGGCTACAGAGGGTGCTGACGTTATGAGTGCTACAGAGGGCGCTGATGCTACAGAGCGTGTTCCTGTTGAGTTATCTCCAGTTTCCACAGAGGATGGAGATGCTACGAGTGCTACAGTGGGTGCTGATGTTACAAGTGCTACAGAAGGCACTGATGCTACAAGGGCTACAGAGGATGCTGACGTTATGAGTGCTACAGAGGGTGCTGATGCTACAGAGGGTGCTGACATTGCAAATACTACAGAGAGTGCTGATGAGGTCTTGCAGCCAGAGGTCTCGCAGCCAGAGGTCTCACAGCCTGGATGTGCTTACATCAATGCTTACACGTGTAACAATCTATTTGGCCGTTTGTGTAATTAAACACTTACGAGGTCAGTTTACTGACTTACCTATCGATTGGATGAAAGGTCCGAGCAGGTCTTATCTGCACAACCCTTTCATCAGTTTCGCAAGTTCACCCTTTTTCCGGTATTAAATTGCTTTACTGTGACTAGACAAAATGTAATTTCACGAGAGACTTCAATTTATGTTGGTCCACCAGAAAATAGACCTTTTATTGAAATTATCATAAAAGTACATTAAACATTTGTATCGATATTAGCTCTGATCTACTAAACTACGTTGACAAGAATTCAAATTAAAATCAAACAGACAGTTAGGAACTTTTCTGTTGGCACATTTACTTGACAGATTAATGGCTTATGAAAAAGAAGAAATAGGAGGAAGATTAAAGATTGAAAGCTAAGTTAACCGAAGTTGATTATTTTGAAACAAACAGGGTGGCAACCTTTCCCATACAGGTCTCAGCTGGGCTTCTCACACGTTCAGAACACAATCAACGCCTCGTTACCTGTTGACGATACGTCTTGGAGATAAGAGTTGAAGTTTTGTGGACACTAACGGACTGTGTTGTCCAGTTCACGTCCAGATGACTTCCGCGCGTGTGTGCTGAGTCAGACGAGCAAGAAGCGCGCTTCTCCCGGCAGGAACAGAGCCAATCGCACTGACTGATTTTCAAAATAAAACTTCAGAAAACAAATTCTTTCAGAAATGAGTGTTTTGAGACACAGTAGGCTTTACTGTGACTCCAGCTGAGACGTGGGTCTAATTGGCATATGACCGGAACGTTTCAAGCTTTTTCCAGAGGAAAAACCAGTTCTTAGGAAGTTCTTCCCTCCGACACTAAAATCAAAAACGGAAGTGGATCTTTATATGGGAGACGGGGTCTCCCCACCTCCTCAATAACTATTGGTTGGTTTAACAAAACAACGGATGGATTTTTCATCCCATAGGCCGAAGGTCTCTGAAGGACAGTAGGAAAACTGTTTACATAAGCAGCCAGATGGACTGGCCCGTGAGATGGAGTTTTGTCTAGCTCGAAGACAAAACAGAAAAGGAAGTGAACAGCTTTTACCCTGACTCATGCCTTAGATTCAGAGCACACTGTAATGTAGAATAAACCAGCAGAAGGTCAAACTCATGAAAGTAACAGATCATCATTAAAATGACAAAAATATACTGTTGATCAATTCTGAATTAACACACATTAAAAAGAAAGTTCAATCTGATTAATTGGTGTCCATTAATTCAAAATAATTGTAACAAAAATGGTGTCCACTTGTCTCCTTGAGAGCTTCAAGAAGGTGTAACACTGAGAGTTTCAGAGAGATGTGGAGAGGTTTAACTCCAATACGGACATGAGGGTCCTATATCTCTACAGTCCCCCTTTTTGGAAATCATCGCCTGTCCTTGGAGATGAGTTCCAACACGAAAGGATACCACCGAATGTCTCTGACCTCTATGTAATCCAGCAAGTGGAGAAAAAAAAAATCAAAAAGTTCAAAATTATACTCCCATAATGTTTTTGGAAATTCCATACTGTTCGTAGGTAATCCCATTGCGGTAAGCTTTCAATCCTTTGGAAAACATAGTCTGTTAACCCATGGAAAACTGAGTCTGTGATCCCTTGGAAAACAAAGTCTTATAATCCACAACGGTAAATCCACAACGATGGGGGTTATTGATTTCATCAGCAAGAATGGATTTTAATCAGCATGTAGAGGGGATCCCTCGATTGAAGCAGAGGAGGCGGCCCTTGGATGAAGGTTGAAGACCAACGTTGGAGCAGCAGGTCCCCACATCGAAGGTTGCAGGCTGGATGGCTTCCAGTCGGTGCCACCCTGGTTCAATGTGTCATGCAATTATGTGGTTTTAGGTGGGCTTATGACAGGGATTCTACATTAGGCCCTACCTATATGCACCTGGTATGTAAGCTATCATGGATTAGATCAGCTAAAATTACCAATTAAGGGGTGGATCAATGCTGTAAAAATCAGATATAGGGATCTATACCTATAGAAATGTGGAGGGCTTCTGTAACGAAGGCCTCTTCTTTCAAACTATTCCTCCATTCATTATTTAGTTTAGGTTAAACTAAAATAAAAAAACTAGTTTGGTCTAAATGTCTGTTGTCTTTTAGACGAACGACGCAAGATTTGGTATTCCCTATAAATTTTGAAGTCTATGGCGAGACTCATCAAAATGAATAGATCTAGAATAGAAACGATCGAATCGGTCCTACCTAAATGATTGGGAGATCAGTGTAGATTATAGTACCTTAAGTAGTATTAATGACTCTTCAAAGATTGAGATCTTTAACAAAATGAACAGCATGTTGGCATAGTTAAATCCATTTAAGTCTTCAACTAACATTAACCAAAACCTCTTTTGGCTGGGAGTGTTCAGAAACAATAACAACTTCAATAACACAAAAGTAGCAATTAAGCAACTAAAAAAAACGTTTCACTACAACAAACTCACTCTGGTCGTCAGATTCCAACGTGTCACACACAAGAAAAACAGTTCTTAGCTTTATAACCGATGTCAATTAAATCCTGCAGATTTAAACGGTTGTTAAGGTTAGTTTTTTGTTGTGGGTTTTATGCTTAGCGTTTCTAAGTTCTAGTTGGAACGGTTTCTTTTCGCAACTAGTATAGTTTAAACTGTTTAGTTTATTTACTATTCTGTGCTTGGACGACCTCATTTTCCGATGAAGTCGGTGAGTTTGTCAGATCTTCGTCAATTGCGGCGTCATTGAACGCCTCAAAAGGTTTGATTTGATTTCGATGTACCCACTTAACAACTGGCCGTTTGCGACCTTTGCTGATTTTGATTCCGTAGACAACTGAGGACACTTTGTCTGTTATCAAATGAGGTCCCGTCCACCTGGGCATTAGTTTGCGGGCGAGAGTACCGGTCCCGGACCCTCCTTTCCCGGCTGTGGGGGCGAAAGTATAGTACAAGACTCTGTCTCCCACTTGGAGTTCATCATGGGAAGCCTTCTGGTCATAGTACGCCTTGCGTCCCTCAGCAGACCTTTCCAGGTTTTGCTGGGCAAAAGCAAAAGTGTCTCGGAGGTGTACATTCAAGTCTTTCATGTATTGTTGAGTGGTGTAGGCTGTTGCCATGGTGGCGTCACCTGGTTGGTACAACAGGTGTAGAGGGAGAGTCATTTGTCGACCGGTCATCATCTCGAAGGGAGAGACGCCAGTTGATGTGTGTGGAGTGGCCCTAATGGCCATCAGGACCAAAGGGAGTTTCACGTCCCAGTCCTTGTGGTTTGCGGCTACGTATTTCTTCAAAATACTCACCACCGTTCTGTTTGCTCTCTCTACTTGTCCTGAAGATTGTGGGTGGTAGCCAATATGGAAATCAGCTTTGACGCCAAGCGTCTTCCACAGTTCTTTCATCACTTCACCTGTGAAGTGTGTACCTTGGTCTGAGTTCACCCTAAGGGGAAGTCCAAACCTGGAGAATACATGATTCACTAGCAAAATAGCAGTAGTTTGTGCTGTGTCATTAGGAGCTGGTAGGCATTCTACCCATTTGGTAAATGCACAGGTTACCGTGAGGAAATATTTATTTCCTCTAGAGCTCTTAGTGAGTGGTCCCACCCAGTCAAACTGGATGTCAGACCATGGAAATGAAATGCCTCTGCTTTGCAGTGGTGCTCTGTGGAGTGGTCTGGTAGGCTGAAACTGGGCGCAAATCAGGCACCCGTCAATGTAGTCTTTGACATCCTTTTTCATACCAGGCCAATAGGCAATTTGTTTCAATGCCGTCAGCGTGGCTTTCTCTCCTTTGTGTCCTGCGGACGGGAGATCATGGGCATGAACTAACATCACCCCCCTGTGGCCATGGGGAACCACGAACACTGGTGAGGACGCTGGTCCATGGGCAAAAGTTAGGATGCCTTTGATCAGTTTCAGCTGCGAGCGCAGATGATAGAGTACCCTGAGGTCAGGATCAGAATCCAGCTCGTCTTTGGACAGAGTATTATTGTCAGGGTCAGTCAGGTACAGCATCATGGACTTGATAGCAGGGTCCAACTTCTGCAGTTGGACGATGTCTGTGTCAGTCAGTGCAGGTCGTACCGAGACTGCGTTGTCGGCAGGTCTGGCTGCGGCCTGTGCACGTGTGACTGCCATAACCTCGACAGTAGGTTGTATTGGCAGAGTCTTGATCAACCAGGAGGGGTCAAAGGACCATAGCTGACCCTTATCGGCTCCTTCCTTGGCTAAAGAGTCTGCAATGTCATTGTAGTACTTGTCATCGCCTGGGACTCTTGAATGTCCTGGAACCTTTTTCCAATAGAGCTGTATGTCGTGTAACGTCACCAAGTGATCACACGCCATGAAGAGCTCCTTGTGTTTGACCGCCTTCCTGTCGCTTGTGAGGAAACCGTTCCGTTTCCACACAGCAAGATGACAGGCGAAACTCAACCGAGCATAGTTAGAGTCAGTACAGATGACTAGTGTCTTGATGGAATGTTCTACAACCAACTGGAGAGCTATTAGGATACCTGCAATCTCAGCATACTGAGAAGTCTGAGAGCCTAAGCTGTAGCTGAAAGTGCTCTGCTGAAGGTCACGGAGGAGCATCCCTCTAACACCTGCCCTGCAGATGTTGTCGTTGCGGAATGCAGATCCATCCACGTACAATGTTGTCATACCCTTACAGATATTATCATCAAAGACGTGGTGATTCGGATCCTCCGTCACCAAGGGTCTTTCCTTAGCTGGCGGCAGGGTGGCCGGCACATCTTTTGAGCATTCTTGGCAGACTGCCAAGTCAGTACCCAAATGAGACTTCTTATTTTGACCATAACGGATGTCCAGGTCAAAACTCTGAAGCGCCATGAGCCACGTTGCAACACGGGAGTTTGTAACCACACCATCTCTGATGCGTTGGCTGTTCAGGAAAGTCACCGGCTGGTGGTGTGTTTCAACAATGATTTTCTGCCCCCCAACGTAGCTGGAGAAATGTTTTACTACCCACACCGTGGTCAGTAAAGCTTTCTCACAGTCCAAGAATTTCAACTCGGGGCGTGCCATTGTCTTACTGGCATAGGCCACTACACGTTTGTCTCTGTCGTGTATTTGGTACAGACCTGCACTCATGCAATGAGCTGAAAAGCCCACTTCCAAGTGAAACTCCTTGTTATAGTCTGGGTAGACTAGACATGGGGCTGACTTGATCCTGTGTATAAGAGCGTCCATCGCCTGCTGTTGTTTGTCAGTCCAGACAAATGGAACGTCTTTCTTCAGGAGTATAGTCAGTGGTTTAGCCAGGTCTGCATAGTTCTCTATGAATTGGTTCGAGTAATTACACACGCCAAGAAAACTTTGCAGTTCTTTGAGATTGGTGGGGACTTTGAGATTGTCAAGGCCTTGGGTACGAGTCAGTTGTGGTTGTACTCCGTCTGGACCTACAAGTAGGCCAATGTAGTCCACTTTGGATCTGCACCACTGGCATTTTGACAATGAAATCTTAGCACCAGCAGTTGTCAGTTGATTCAGAACATGGTCGATCTCAGCCAAATGTGAATCCAGTGTTGGCTGCCTCAAAAGGACATCGGCCACGTAAATCAGTGTCCCACGTTTGTGGGCGTCTGGACATGCCTTGTTCAAAAAGATGTTGAACTTTGCAGGTGAGTTAGCGTAGCCAAATGGACACCTGTTAAAGGTGTATTGACGACCACCAAAAGTGAAAGCAAGTTTGTACTGGTCCTCGTCACGCACAGGGATGGTCCAAAAACCAGAGGCGATGTCGAAGGTGGAAAAGTACCTACCATTGGTGGCCTTGGGCAGTTCCTGTTGGAGCTAGGTCATGGGCCACCTGGATAAGGGAATTTGTTTGTTCAGCTTTCTGTAGTCAACGGTGAGTCTCCATTTACCATTTGGTTTTAACACTGGCCATAAAGGCGCAGAGTAAGTGCTGTTACAGTATCTGATGATACCTTTTCCCATCAGGTCATCAATGATTTCTCTGAAAGGTTCATGAGCTGCCAGAGGAATCTTGTATTGTCTGACGAACGCAGGTGGAGCGTCAGGTGGGGTTGGGATGCTCACTTTGTGAATTGTGGTCAACCTACAATCCATAGAGTCAGTCGAGAACGATTTCTCGTATTTTAAGAGAACTTTGCGAAGCTTGTCCCTTTCTTCATCAGTTTTCAGGGCGTCGGCCTGAGCGACCACCTGTCCAATCTGTGAAGCAACCGAGGTAGGTTCTTGTTCATTGGGGAGCTCCATTGAGACCCTTTCAGTGTCGTAAAACCTGTCTACAGGTAGGGCACTATAAGTTCGAAGGCCAAGACTTTCTTCTCCGTTGAAACCGAACCTAATGACTGGGTCATGGCCGGACTCACTTGGGGAGAAGAGGGTTATGGCCTGTGTTGATTTTGTGAACAAGACTCGCCCCGCGTGATGACATGGAAACAAGTTTTCTGGGAGGCCTCCCAGAAATGGAACGCTAAGTTCAAAATCATGGAAATCAGTAGAGATCAACCATCCTAGCCGCGTGTTTCTTGGGATCAGTACCTCGTCTGTGCCCGTGTTACACACAGCAACGGACGTGGTTCTACAGTCGAGGTCCACTTGGCATGTGGCCACCACAGACAGTCCTAAGTCGAGAAACGTAGGAGATGGTTGAAAACAAGCCTGCTGTCGGCTAATAACCTGACCTTTCACGATGTGAATTGTCACCATTTGGTTGTCAGCCCGAGGTGGTACTGTGGTGTCATGACTGCTAGCAACCTGGCAGACCTCTGGTATGGTTTGTCCAGCCTTAAGATTTTCTGTAGTTAACACAGGAGAATCTTTCCTGGCTGTGTCCAGTGACCACAGTACCTCGTTGTTGACGTCTACAGAGACACCCAATCTTACCAAAACGTCAGAGCCTAAATAGGTTGCGTGTGGTAAGTTTGTGACTACTAAGAACGGGTGGACCAGTCTCCGTTGGTTCCAGGACAGTGACAGGCAACCGACTACTCTCGCGGTCATTTCTACACCACTGTCGGGATCTAAAGGAAAACGGAAAGACTTTCTGAGCCGTATAAGACCCTCATGCTTATGAAACAAGGTTTCATAGAAAGCTCGACTGATCGCAGACCTCTCTGACCATGGGGAAAACACAGCATCATTGGTGTGGGATCCCTGGATCCCTACACCGTTCACTACCTGGGGCAGGTAATGTCCAGTGAGTGCCAAATGTTTCAGCTCGCATAGGAGGCTCACCTGTGGTGTCTCTATTGCCTCACCCGTTGTTGAAGGTCCACTTACCGGGCTTGCGCTCTCGGATGGGCGTTCCCTTATGCCTTCCGCGGTACCCGCGGTTACACAGTCTGTATCACCCAGTGGAGGCATATCAATTGGCAGTGGTCTGCTCACTGTAGCCCACAGTGTCCGGTCACCATAATTTATAATCGCCTCAAAGCGATTGATAAAATCCTGGCCGACCAGAAATGGGATGGAGTCCACCGTAGACACATGTACCGGATGGTAAATTGTCGTCTCGCCAATCTGCATGTGAACCATGGCAATAGCTGTCAGGGTTGTACCCATTTCTGAGAGTCCCCGCAACTCTATAGCACATTCTGTCAGGGGTATTTCTCTGTCAACACTGTTAGCGGCTGTTTTCAGCTCCTCAAACAGTGTGGGTGACATAATGGATATGTCGGTACCACCGTCCAAGAGGGCGTCTTGGGTGAGGACCCCTTCTAACGTGACTGACAGGTAAGCCTTCTTAGCGGGCCCCTTTCTGTAAAGGTTGCACAGGAACCACCTATAGCACGTAGGTTCTTCCCAACGTTTTTTACGTCTATCACTGTCAGTGTCATGGTGAACCACCTGAACCGGCAGTGCAGTCACACGCGTGTCAGAGAGACCAGTTTGTGAAGTCACTGTCTCTGGTCAGTGTGGTATCCCCCTTTATCTCTGATAAGGGGCTCT
>JBBPBX010076708.1:0-17046 GCA_038048925.1 Garcialebias charrua
AGATAGATAGATAGATAGATAGATAGATAGATAGATAGATAGATAGATAGTTAGATAGATAGATAGATAGATGGATGGATGGATGGATGGATGGATGGATGGATGGATGGATGGATGGATGGATGGATGGATGGATAGGGAGGGAGGTTAATTGCCCAATATGAACAGATTAAAACTGATCATCAGATTTGTCAGTCTGTATGTATCTATTACAAAGAAAATATAAAATTTTAATACCCACTCAAAAAATAGGAATAGAAAGAAAAATAAACATCTAAAATAGAATTTCCTTTATTTTTTCATCCTTGAATCGTCTCCTTCTCGTGCTGGAGGAGTTTGTGTACTTGAATGATCCTGGTTAAATAAAGGTTAAATAAATACAATAAATAATCCTAGGAGCTATGCTGTCGGGGGCCATTATAATTGCCCCCTGGTAGGGTCTCCCAAGGCAGATTGGTCCTAGGTGACAGGCCAGACCAAGAGCGATTTAGAAGACTCAAATGGACAGAAAACTGCAAGGAGCTCATTGTCCCTTACCTGGACATGGGTTACTAGGGCCTCACCATTGAACCAGGCCTGGGGGAGGAGCTCATTAGTTAGTGCCTGGTGACCAGGTCTCTACCCATGGGCCTGCAAGGCTCAGCCCAAATGAGCAACATGGAATTGCCTTCCTGTGGGCCAACCACCTGCAGGAGGGGCAATATGAATCAGATTCACAACACCATGGGCAATGGCCAAAGGTGGGGACCTTGGTGCTCTGACCCTGGCTTTGCAAATTTGGCTCTTGGGACATGGAGCATAACCTCTCTAACAAGGAAGGAGTCTGAGCTTGAGAGGTACCGGCTAGATACATTTGGGCTTACCTCAGCGCACAGCATGGACTCTGAAACCAACCATCTTGAGAGTGGCTGGACCTTATTTCACTCTGGAGTTGCCCATGATGAGAGGCAACAAGTTGGTTTGGGTCTACTCAGCCCCCAACTTGGTGCCTGTATGTTGGATTTTTCCCAGGTAGATGAGAGGGTTGCGTCCCTGCACTTCGAGTGGGGGGATGGGCTCTGACGGTTGTTAGTGTCTATGTGCCAAGCAACAGTTAAGAGTATCAAGCCTGCTGCTCACTCAATATTATGCATTTAGACAATTAGGGCTTGGGTTAGAGTTGGAGTGGAGGGGAAACTGGTACAGTGCCAGCCTTTGCTCCTTCTCTTTCCTTTTTTAAGTACACTTTAGAACAACACTCACCAACAATACATTTGGGGACGGGGGTGTGTGTGTCGGGGTCTTGATTTGTTAATTTCAATTTTATTTATTTATGTATTTATTTATATATATATATATTATTTATTTATTTTTCTCTTACCCCCCTGGTTGCCTGGCGGACATTCTGGGGGTGGGCCGTCAGGGGTTGTGCTGGGGTGTGGGGGGGTTCGGGGCCTGCGAGTTTGCCGTGGGCGGGACTGGCGGTGCGCTCCCTCTGGGGCTGCTTGGGCTCGAGTGTCCTGCCCTGTCCTGTCGGCGGGGCGCGGGGTGGGCCGGATCTTGGATGTCTGCTACTCTCCACCCCAGAATGAATGGGCCTACCTCCTGGGTTTGGATGTGGGCTGCCCCATGTAGGGAGCAGGTACATGTCTTGGACCTGGGGGGTATAGAGTGTGCTTCGGGATTATGAATGGAACGTGTCGTTATTGTTTGTCTTTCTATGACTGAGGGTGAGGATGAGGGTGGGTCTAAATGAGTGTGTCTGTGTATGAATGTTTAAGTGTCAGGCTGGGACTTGGACTGCCCCCTCTCTGATACTTCTGAGGCTACCTAGTGTCGCGCTCCTGCCACGTGGCCCCCTGGTGGGTGTTCCTCTGCCTGCGGGCGTGCTTGGGACCCTCACTATCTGGGGCTGGGCGCTTGGGCGTTGGTCGGCTCGGCCTGGTGGCTGCCTGGCGGGGCTCGGGTCCTCTGGTCCTGTCGGGTCTGGGCCTGAGGGGTGGGCGTCCCCGGTGCCCGAGCATCGGTGTCCGGCCCTGGGGCTACATCGGTGCAGCGGGCTCTGGCGGGGGCCTGTGCATTTGTCGCTGTTGACCCCGGGGGGTCATTGTGTGTGGTCCCTGGTGGGGTTCGTCCGGTTCTTCCCCTTGGTCGGATCTGGGGAGTGGACGAGTGGCTCGTCCTGTTCGGGTGGTCCTGGGGACTCTGGGCTCGGGGTCCTTCCTGAGGTCTTGGGCTTTGATCGCCCTTTCGTCTGTCTCGGGCTTTGGGGGGACAGATCTCTGATGCTTCACAATCGCTACTGGATGTTCTATTGGAGGAACCTTATTTACTTATGCATGCTCACAACCACACACAAATGGATGCAGGGATGTATATGTAGATATATGTAGATGGGTATATAAATGAATATAAATATATATGTATGTATACTGTATATATATTTGTAGGTATGGGTATGTTTATATATAGAAATCTAATGCAAGGTCATGAATATTATCAGTCTTTATGCTTGTATGTTTCGTTGCTGTGTTCTGTCATGTGCTTTGCAGGATTGTGGACGGAGGTTTGGTGTGTTTGCCTTGTGCTCTTTTTGTGGATAATTGTTGTTTTGTTGTCTCACTTTCTCTTTTCTTTCTTTCTCTCTATTAAAAAAAAATACATATTGGAGTGAGAGGATGGCTATAAGGTGTGAAGGGAGGCCATCTATAAATGGAAAAAAAAAAAGAAGAAAAAAAAAAAAAAGAGTATCAAGCCTTCTAAGAATCCTTAGTAGGGGTGATGGAAGGTGCTCCAGCTAGGGATTCATTTAAATTTCTGGGGGACTTTAGCCGTTTTCGCACTGTACGGCCCTCCCCGGCCCTCCCCGGCTCCACCCTGCTTCTAACCCGGTTCATGTGGTTCGCATTTGCCTTCTCGGGCCGGCGGGAGCCCTGGTTTTGGAACCCCACCGACGTAGGTTCTGATCGGGCCGAGCTCCCGGGCCCAGTTTGACGTCATGTACTGCTCACATTTGATTTGTTGTTTGCAGCAGGGGCGGGACTGCTGCGTGTTGAGTCATCAGCTCGTTCTAACAACAACCTCAGCGCGAGCTGAATTTCATTAAAATTTAACTACAGAAACCTCTAAAAAAATTGTTAGCTGAATATATATATTAGTGTTTCTGAGTTTAATGTTTGTTGATAACTGATTACAAATCAGCTTATTTAACACGTGCGTAGCAAGGATTTTCTGAGGGTCGATCCGTTAAATGATAGAGTGGACCTAAAAAAGCAAGGTCCCCAGTAGCTCACGGGATAGGCGTTGGGTTGGCGCGCAGAGCCTTTTCTCGACGCGGGTTCAAATCTCACTCGGTTCGGTTGAAACTTATTTTACGTTTGTCTTTTATTTATCTCAGTCCTCATTATTTTTATCCAATAAAAGACAAATGTAAAATAAGTTTCAACCGAACCGAGTGAGATTCGAACCCGCGTCGAGAAAAGGCTTTGCGCGCCAACCCAACGCTTATCCCATGAGCTACTGGGGACCTTGCTTTTCGTAGGTCCACTCTATCTTTTAACGGATCGCCACTCAGAAAATCCTTGCTATGCACGTGCTAAATAAGCTGATGTGTAATCAGTTATTAACAAACATTAAACTCAGAAACACTAATATATATATTCAGCTAACAAATATTTTTTAGCGGCGTCCCTTCTCTTTCCACCTCTTAAGACACACACAAGAACACTCCACCCACTTCAAGAGAACACTCCACCCACTTCAAGAGAACACTCCACCCACTTCAAGGTGGCTCTCCGCACAATGCGTAATGAGCGAGTGCAGGCCAGGCCGGGCTCTGGGCCAACCAGGGACGAGCTGGGCTGGGGAGGGCCGTGCAGTGCGAAAACGGATTTTGATGCTCATGTGGGTATCGACAGTGTGACCTGGAGGGGCGTGATTGGGAGGAACGGCCTCTCTCGTAAGGATTGTGGTCCGTTTTCCAGGTGTCTAGCCCATCTTGTGTTGTATCTATGTCTTGTGTTCTCCTTATCCTTAGTTTCTGTCTTCTGTAGGGTTTGTGTTTCCCTAGTGTATGCTGGTGAAGATTCTCAGTCATTCAGGACATGATAAAATCAAAAAAGGCGTTCAATACAGAAACAACTGGACTTTATTTGTAACTGTCAGGTTCCTCTGGTGTTAGACCCACGTGTAGGAAAGTGAACGAGGCAGGAGTTTAAAATAATAATTTATTTTAAACAAAAATGCTGTCAGGGCAGCCAAAAACTCACTCTGGTAAACTGGAGCAGAAACAGAGAAGGACATCAGAGTGGAGAGGTGAGGACTGAATTGTCTGTGTGAACAGAACAATGACCGGACACAAAGTGGAGGAGATGAAGGCTTTTTATAAGGCAGAAAGAGAGTGGGTAATGAGTTCAGCTTGGCAGGTGGCTGATGAGACAGGTGTGAATGATTAAGGCTGCAGGCTTGAGCACAGAGAGACAGACTGAAAAGTGAGTGGGAAAATGACAGAGACTGAATGAGATAAACAGAAATCACAAAGCTCAGAATGATAAAATATGGCAGGAGGGGAACACAAAATAACATAAAGAAACAGAGCCTAAAGAAACAGACAGGGACAGAGCCTAAAGAAACAGACAGGGACAGAGCCTGACATAACCCCCCCTCAAGGGTGGCACCTGACACCCCCAAGACGGACCCCACCAGAACAAGGGCGGGCGGAGGGAGGTAACAGGCAGGACGACGGGCCAACATCAGCCCGATCCGGGGGGCGCCAAGGAGGTCGCCCATCACCACCAGCCCGATCTGGAGGACGTCCAGGAGGCCGCCTATCACCACCAGCCCGATCTGGAGGACGTCCAGGAGGCCGTCCATAATGCAGCAGCATGTCAGGCGGGCGACCAGAGTACCGTCCAGCAAGAAACACGCCCCCAAGGAAAGGGACGGCTGGGACACCACATTCGGCCGGTACACCTTCTTTGTCGGCCGGAACACAGATGTCGTCATCGCCAGGACCCCCGTCGTCAGGACCCTCTGAGACGTCGTTAGGGACCAAGTCGTCGTCTGCGTCGTCGAGACCCTCGGAGACGTCGTCTGCTTTGTCGAGACCCTCGGAGACGTCGTCTGCTTTGTCGAGACCCTCGGAGACGTCGTCTGCTTCGTCGAGACCCTCGTCATGGGGACCCTCTTCGTCGGGATCCTCGTCGTAGGGACCCCCTGAGACGTCGTGGGGACCATCTTCGTCGGGACCCTCGTCGTGGGGACCCTCTGAGACGTCGTGGGGATCCTCTTCATCGGGACCCTCGTCGTGGGGATCCTCCGAGACGTCGAGGGGACCCTCTTCATCGGGACCCTCGTCGTGGGGATCCTCCGAGACGTCGTGGGGACCCTCTTTGTCTGGACCCTCTGAGACGTCGTCGGGCGCCGTCGAGACTGCAGGCGAGGAGACCACCGTCGAGACTGCAGGCGAGGAGACCACCGTCGAGACTGCAGGCGAGGAGACCACCGTCGAGACTGCAGGCGAGGAGACCACCGTCGAGACTGCAGGCGAGGAGACCACCGTCGAGACTGCAGGCGAGGAGACCACCGTCGAGACTGCAGGCGAGGAGACCACCGTCGAGACTGCAGGCGAGGAGACCACCGTCGAGACTGCAGGCGAGGAGACCACCGTCGAGACTGCAGGCGAGGAGACCACCGTCGAGGCTGCAGGCGAGGAGACCACCGTCGAGGCTGCAGGCGAGGAGACCACCGTCGAGGCTGCAGGCGAGGAGACCACCGTCGAGGCTGCAGGCGAGGAGACCACCGTCGAGGCTGCAGGCGAGGAGACCACCGTCGAGGCTGCAGGCGAGGAGACCACAGTGGTTGGCACCAAGGGCAGGGCAATAGTTTGCAGGAGACGAGAGTGTGACCTTTCTCTCTCGGTCCAGGCTTCAGCAAACAGTCCAAACAGCCATGGGTCATCACCTACTATCTCCAACCGGGTAAACACCTGTATAAAGTCATCACTGGCCACCAACCTCTCCTGTAGATCATAGGAAGTGGCCACAGTGTCAATATATTTACGGGTTACCCGGTGGAGTTGGTCCCATTCTGAGCAGCGCTCGGTACTGTTCACAAAACCTGCTGGGTCTGGGTCTGGTCCGGTCATTCTGTCAGGTTCCTCTGGTGTTAGACCCACGTGCAGGAAAGTGAACGAGGCAGGAGTTTAAAATAATAATTATTTATTTTAAACAAAAATGCTGTCAGGGCAGCCAAAAACTCACTCTGGTAAACTGGAGCAGAAACAGAGAAGGACATCAGAGTGGAGAGGTGAGGACTGAATTGTCTGTGTGAACAGAACAATGACCGGACACAAAGTGGAGGAGATGAAGGCTTTTTATAAGGCAGAAAGAGAGTGGGTAATGAGTTCAGCTTGGCAGGTGGCTGATGAGACAGGTGTGAATGATTAAGGCTGCAGGCTTGAGCACAGAGAGACAGACTGAAAAGTGAGTGGGAAAATGACAGAGACTGAATGAGATAAACAGAACTCAAAGCTCAGAATGATAAAATATGGCAGGAGGGGAACACAAAATAACGTAAAGAAACAGAGCCTAAAGTAACAGACAGGGACAGAGCCTGACAGTAACAGAAGGCGTTTCGCTTCTCATCCGAGTAGCTTTCTCAATTCAAAGAGCAAAGAGTGAGTGAGCAAGGTTTTAAAGGGCTGAGATAAGATACAACATCTATCCATCCATCCATTGTCTTCCGCTTATCCGGGGTCGGGTCGCGGGGGTAGCAACCTAAGTAGGGAGGCCCAGACTTCCCTCTCCCCAGCCACTTGGAGCAGCTCCTCTGGGGGAATCCCAAGGCGTTCCCAGGCCAGCCGAGAAACATAGTCCCTCCAGCGTGTCCTGGGTCTTCCTCTGGGTCTCCTCCCGGTGGGACATGCCCGGAACACCTCACCAGGGAGGCGTCCAGGAGGCATCCTAACCAGATGCCCGAGCCACCTCAACTGGCTCCTCTCGATGTGGAGAAGCAGCGGCTCTACTCCGAGTCCCTCCCGGATGACTGAGCTTCTCACCCTATCTCTAAGGGAGAGTCCAGACACCCTGCGGAGAAAACTCATTTCAGCCGCTTGTATCCGAGATCTTGTTCTTTCGGTCACAACCCAAAGCTCATGACCATAGATGAGGGTGGGAACGTAGATCGATCGGTAAATTGAGAGCTTTGCCTTTTGACTCAGCTCTCTCTTCACCACGACAGACCGGTACAGCGCCCGCTTCACTGCGGACGCTGCACCTATCCGCCTATCGATCTCACGCTCCAGTTTTCCCTCATTCGTGAACAAGATCCCGAGATACTTAAACTCCTCCACTTGGGGCAGGACCTCCTCCCCGACCCGGAGAGGGCACGCTACCCTTTTCCGGCTCAAGACCATGGCCTCGGACTTGGAGGAACTGATCCTCATCCCGACCGTATCACACTCGGCTGCAAACCGCTCCAGTGAAAGCTGTAGATCACGACCTGATGAAGCCAATAGGACCACATCATCTGCAAAAAACAGAGATGTGATTCTAAGGCCACCAAATCGGATCCCCTCAACACCTTGGTTGCGCCTAGAAATTCTGTCCATAAAAGTTATGAACAGAATCGGTGACAAAGGGCAACCTTGGCGGAGTCCAACTCCCACCGGAAACGAGCCTGACTTACTGCTAGCAATGTGGACCAAGCTCTGACACCGGTCATACAGGGACCTAACAGCCCGTATCAAAGGGCTGTTAGGTACAACATACCTATGTAAATTGACATGTAAAAGATACAACATACCTATGTAAATTGACAAATCACACCTCACACCTTAACAATAGGGCAAGAAAGTTCATGCTCAATAATCAAGGTATCAAATCCGATAATTCTCAATCAGGTCATCGGTTTCTTTTTTAGTAGAGATGGTTTCTAGAGGCCGTCCTGTCCCTTGTCGACTCCTCCCAGGCAGGCAGCCACAGCCAAAGTGGTTCAAGACAAGAAAGTTCATGTTCAATAATCCAGGTATCAAATCCGATAATTCTCAATCAGGTCATCTGGACAGTTTCTTCTATAGTAGAAAACTACTAAAAAAGAAACTGTCCAGATGACCTGATTGAGAATTATCGGATTAACAGTAGGGGTTTCTTAAAGTCTTTGTTAGTCTAATTCACAAATGAGCCTCCTCTGTTCCCATCAGGTATGAAAACCATCTGGGAATCAGTCCTAAAGTTGGATTATATGTTTTTGAACGTTGGAATCTGAGACCTCCTCTGTTAAGAGAACGCTTTTCTCTCTTAATTTAGCACTTTGGGGTCTTGTTCACTTTCAAATAGCACTTTGAGATTTTCATTAATGAAAAGTGCGTTATAAATTGAATTCATTATTATTATTATTATTATTATTATTATTATTGATTTAAACAGCTTCCTTCACACCCCTCTCAAACCACCTGTGTTCTCGGTCCAAAATGTGCACATTCTGGTCCTCAAATGAGTGTCCCTTGTCCGTGAGGTGGAGGTGAACAGCTGAGTTTTGTCCAGAGGAGGTGGCTCTCCTGTGTTGGGACATTCGTCTGTGAAGAGGCTGTTTAGTTTTCCCCAATGTAGAGGTCTGGACAGTCCTCGCTGCACTAGACCGCATAAACTACACCACTCTGTTTGTGCGTGGGTGTTTTGTCCTTAGGGTGGACCAGCCTCTGTCTGAGAGTCCTGCTGGGTTTGAAATGTACTGGGATGTTGTGTTTGTTGAAAATCCTTCTGAAATTATCTGATACTCCAGCCACATAAGGGATGACAATGTTTTTTCGTCTGTTCTCCTTTTTCTGTTTATTAGTGTGTTTTGTAGATTTCCTTGCTGACTTGACAAAGGCCCAGTTAGGATATCCACATGTTTGGAGAGATTTTTCTATGTGTTTATGTTCCTTTTTCTTCCTGTCTTCGTGGGGATGTGTTCGGCCCGATGCTGTAAAGTTCTGATGACAGAGAGTTTGTGTTCCAGTGGATGGTGAGAGTCAAACAGAATATACTGGTCTGTGTGGGTTGGTTTTCTGTAAACTTCGATATTAAAACTGTCCTCTCTTTCCATGTGAACCAAAAAAGGCAGCTTGTTATTGTTAGCATCCTCTCTGGTGAACTTGATGTTGTTGTCGACTGAGTTAATGTGTCTGGTGAACATTTCTACTTACTTGGCTTGGATTTTGACCCAGGTATCGTCCACATATTGGAGCCAATGGCTTGGAGTTGTTCCCTCATAGGAGTTTAGGGCTCTCTGTTCCACTTACTCCATGTAAAGGTTGGCAACAATGGGTGACACTGGGGATCCCATGGCACAGCCGTGCTTCTGTCTGTAAAAACTGTCATTGAATTTGAAATAAGTGGTGGAGAGGCAGAGATCCAGCAGAGTGCAGAGCTGGTCTGGGGTGAAGTTGGTCCTTTTGTCCAAATCCTTGTCTTGTAGAAGTTGTTTTTTGACAGTTTCTACTGCTTCAGAAATGGGTATGCAAGTGAAAAGAGAAGTCACAAGAGTTTCTCCCGGGGTTAGCTTCAAATGTTGAACTTTGTTGGCAAAATCAATGGAGTTCTTTATGTGATGAAGTGTGTTTCCAACAAGAGGAGCTAAAATACCTGCCAGATGTTTAGCAACATTGTATGTCACTGAGTTCATGCTGCTGACGATGGGTCTGAGAGGTGCATCTTCTTTATGTAAGGAACCCCTATTGTTAAGGTGTGATGTGTGATTTGTTAACATAGGTAAATGTGTAAATTTTTACCTATAGACATTTTTGTATAGGTATAAAAGGAAGCTCTTAGAACTAAACATTCGTAGCAGCTCTATTCTTCACAAGAGCCAAACAGTAGGCATTTAAAGAATGATCACAAAGAGTCCTTGATGTAATATCCCCCCGCTATCATTATCTCAGCCCTTTAAAACCTTGCTCACTCAGTCTCTGCTCTTTGAATTGAGAAAGCTACTCGGATGAGAAGCGAAATGTCTTCTGTTACAAATACAGTAAAGTCCAGTAGTTTCTGTATTGAACGCCTTTTTTGATTCTTAGTGTATGCCTCCATCTGGTGTTGTGTCTCTGTTCCTGCACTCACTGGTTTCCTAGTTCATCATTTCCCCTAATGTGTTTCAGCTGTGTGTTCTCACAGGTGTTTTGTCTCGTTAATCACGGTATATAGTCTGCATCTATGTGTTAGTCCTTTGTCCTGGCATTGTAAGCTGTCCACTGGTGCTGTCCTGTCTGCTCCTTGTGGTTTATGAAAATCTTGCTGCACCATCAGCCTTTTTGATTTCTTGTTAATAAATACTTTATTTTATATTTCCTGAGTCTGCTGCTGCCTGCCAGCACCATTGGGTTTACCTTCACCAGTTTATTATGACATCTCTGATCTGAACCTGACCAGTGTTCTGTTGTTGGACTTCTGTGCTAGTCATGGTTTGTCCATCACGAACACCATGTTTGAGCATAAGGGTGTCCATAAGTGCACTTGGCACCAGGACGCCCTAGGTTGTAGATCGATGATTGGCTTTGTAGTTGTGTCATCTGATTTTGTATACTTGGGTGAAGAGAGGAGCTGAGCTGTCAACTGATCACCACCTGGTAGTAAGTTGGATCAGATGGTGGGGGAAGATTCTGGACAGAGCCGATACACCTAAATGTGTAGAGGGTTTGATGGGATTGCCTTGCAGAAGAACCCATCTGAAAAATTTTCAATGCACATCTCCATGAGAGCTTTAACCGCATTTCACCTGAGGTGGGGAACGTCAGATATGAGTGGGCCATGTTCCCCGCCTCAGTTGTTAAGTTAGCTGCCGTAAGCTATGGCCAAAAGATTGTTGGTGCTTCTCGTGGTGCCCATCCTCAAACTTGGTGGTGGATATCCCAGGTTAGGGAGGTTGTCAAGCTGAAGAAGGAGTTGTATTGGGCCTTGTTGGCTGGTGGGACACAGGAGGCACCTGAGGTGTAAAGTGGGACCAAGCCGTCCGCAGCCTTGGTTGTTGCTAATGCAAAAGCTCGGATGTGGGAGACGTTCTGTGAAGCCTTAGACAGAGACTCTCGAGCAGCTCTGAGGAGATTCAAGCAAACCATCAGGTGGCTGAGGACAGGAAAGCAGCACTTTCCTAAGACCGTGTTCAGTAAAGGTGGGGTGCTATTTACCTCAACCAGTGATGATGTTAGGCGATGGAAGGAATACTTCTCAGATCTTCTCAATCTCACTGGCTCATCTTTCATGGAGGACGCTGAGTCAGGGGACTTTGGGGTTGGCCTGTCCATAACCATACCTGAGGCCGCTGAGGTAGTTAAAAAGCTTCTGGGGTGGACAGAATCTGCCCTGATACCCTTAAGGGAATGTTGTGTGACTGTCTTGGTTGACATGCTTTTACAACACTACGTCTCTCAGTTGGCCTGGGAACATCTTGGAGTTCTCCCAGAAGAGCTGGAAGCGGTGGCTGTGGAAAGAGATGTATGGACCTGCCGGTTCAAGCTGCTGCCCCTGAGACCTGACTTCACAACAAGTGGAAGATAATAGAAGGATGAATGGCATGTTTTTCCTTTGATTTATCAAGTTAGCGTTTTTAGTGTGCTTCTAATTAGTATATATTTTGATTTGAGTTATTTTATGTCTTGCTTTTCAGAAAGGATGTGAACCATTCTCCCAGAGTTGGAAATAACCTGATCAGGTGAGTGTCACTGATCCAAGTTCATTTAATAAAATGCTTAGGAACACTGCTGGAAGTGTTTTGGGTCTCCTCAAAAGAGCAAAAATATCTTAGGAATGCTAATTTATTGCTAAATCACTGCAATCGGCCTATAACTCGGCAAACAAAAGCATTTCCCAACACTCCATTTTCCAGTGCAAAATATAAGAATATTCTTTTAGTCTTGATTTTTACAAGTTTGTTTTGGTGTTGCTTTATTAGTAAGAAAAAATATGCTTTCCCGTGGACTGTTTAATACTAGTATCTTGAAACACATAAGTACATACAATTACTTTATCAAATACTTTCATATCAGACACTCAGCCAATTATCATATTCAGTTTCATCAGAAGTCTATACGTTACTGTTATTATAAAAAATCTACTAAAACTGAACTGGGCCATGCAACATCCAAAACTACTGAGATCAAACTGTGCAGCCATAAATCTTAAAACACAAAGTTGTTTTGTTGACTGAAACAAGAAATAAAACTATTTCCGTTATGCACTGATAATCAGGGAGATCAACTTATTTCCCATGAAGGCAGTCCCAGCCAGTACAAACAAAGGATTATAATCTTCTTCTTCTTCTTCTTTTGGCTTTTCCCTTTTCAGGGGTCGCCACAGCGAGTCATCCTCCTCCACCTCACTCTGTCCTCTGTCCTCACTCCAACTACCTTCATGTCCTCTCTAACTGCATCCATATATCTCCTCTTTGGTCTCCCTCTTTGTCTTTTTCCTGGCAGCTGCATTTCTAACATCCTTCTACCAATATACCCACTGTCCCTCCTCTGGACATGTCCAAACCATCTCAGTCTGGCCTCCCTAACTTTATCTCCCAGTTGTTCTAACATGTGCTGTACCTCTGATGATCTCATTCCTGATCTTATCCATCCTTGTCACTCCTAAGGAGAACCTCAGCATCTTCATTTCTGCCACTTCCAGTTCTTTCTCCTGTCTTTTTGTCAATGTCTCTGTCTCCAGACCATACAACATAGCTGGTCTCACCACTGTCTTGTAAACTTTTCCTTTGACCTTTGCTGACACCTTTTTGTCACAAATCACTCCTGAAACTTTTCTCCATCCACTCCATCCTGCCTGGACTCTCTTCTTCACCTCTTTACCACATTCCCATTTTCCTGGACAGTGGACCCCAAGTACTTGAAGTCCTGCACCTTTGTGACCTCTGATCCTTGTAGCCTCACTGTTCCACCTCCTCCCTCTCATTCACACACATGTACTCTGTCTTACTACGGCTGACTTTCATTCCTCTTCTTTCAAGTGAATACCTCCACCTCTCCAAGTTCTCTTCCACCTGTTCCCTGTTCTCACCACAGATCACAATGTCATCTGCAAACATCATAGTCCATGGGGATTCCTGCCTGACCTCATCTGTTAGTCGGTCCATCACCAGAGCAAACAAGAAGGGGCTCAGAGCCGATCCTTGATGCACTCCCACCTCCACCTTGAAGCTATCTGTCACTCCTACAGCACATCTCACCACTGTCCTGCTGTCCTCATACATGTCCTGCTGTCCTCATACATGTCCTGCTGTCCTCATACATGTCCTGTACCAGTCTAACATACTTTTCTGCCACTCCAGATTTCCTCATGCAATACCACACCTCCTCTCTTGGCACCCTGTCATATGCTTTTTCTAAATCCACAAACACACAATGGAGTTCTTTCTGACCCTCTCTGTACTTCTCTATCAACATCCTCAAAGCAAAGATGCATCTGTGGTGCTCTTTCTTGGCATGAAACCATACTGCTGCTCACAGATAGTCACCTCTTGTCTAAGTCTTGCTTCCACAACTCTCTCCCAGATCTTCATTGTGTGGCTCATCAACTTAATTCCCCTGTAGTTGCTACAACTCTGTACATCACCCTTGTTCTTAAAAATGGGAACCAGCACACTTCTTCTCCATTCTTCAGGCATTTTCTCACCCTCAAATATTCCATTAAATATTTGAGTCAAAAACCTCACTGCCATCTCTCCAAGACATTTCCAAACCTCCACTGGTATGTCATCAGGTCCTACTGCCTTCCCCTTCTTCATTCTTTTCAGAGCTTTCCGGACTTCACCCTCACTAATCTTTCCCACTTCCTGGTCCACAGTTTCTATGACCTCCACTCTTCTTTCTCTTTCATTCTCTTCATTCATTAGCTCCTCAAAGTAATCCTTCCATCTTCCCATCACACTCTCCTCACTTGTTAGAACATTCCCATTCCCATCTTTAATAAGCCTAACCTGCTGCACATCCTTTCCAGCCTGATCCCTCTGTCTTGCCAATCGGTACAAGTCCTTCTCGCCCTCTTTAGTGTCCAGTCTCCCATACAACTCATTGTACGCCCTCTGCTTTGCCTTAGCTACTTCCCTCTTTGCTCTATGTCCCATCTCCTTATATTCCTGTCTCCTCTCTTCAGTCAGACATTGTCCACTGTCATATTTCTTCTTGGCTAATCTCTTTCTTTGAATTGCGTCCTGCACTTCACTTCAAACAAAGGATTATAATATTACTTTTTATTTTATTTTAGCATCTTATCTGCCATCTCTGTTATTTCCTTTAGTTTACAAGAAATGTCTAAACTCTGGAATCAAATAACACAAAGAAAATATTTGAGCGCAACATCGTCAGAAACACAGACCTTCAACATCCAGGATGAGAGCTCCACAATGTTCCATTCATAATCAACAGGACAAGCAGAAAGATCTTAGAACTAAACATTTGTAGCAGCTCTATTCTTCACAAAAGAGCCAAACAGTAGGCATTTAAAGAATGATCACAAAATGAATTTCAGTTCATGGCAACATGAGATTGACCTGTTAAATCTGACTTTGTTTTGTAATAGAACACCCCGCTAAACATGTATTTTCCGGAATGTAGGT
Source organism: Garcialebias charrua (assembly GCA_038048925.1). Classification (NCBI taxonomy): domain Eukaryota; kingdom Metazoa; phylum Chordata; class Actinopteri; order Cyprinodontiformes; family Rivulidae; genus Garcialebias; species Garcialebias charrua. Next base: position 14,575 of record JBBPBX010076708.1, read on the forward strand.
TGTGGCTTTTTATCATTTTTGCATGCCCTGTGACCTATATTCAGGTGCAACCTATTTATGATTTTTATAAAATAAGCTGATTTGTAATCATTTATTAACAAAAATTAAACTGAGACACACTCTTGCAATAATGTCAGCTAACAAATGTATTTTTTAGGTGTTTATCCTGCTAAAATTATTCATTTATTGAAGAAAAGTTCAGCTCAGACACATATTTGCTATAATTTTTATCAAACAAATAATTGTTTTTAAGTGTTAATCTTCTTAAAAGCCTTGCTGTGCGCTCCTGTGGCAGACATTTGCAGCAGAGCTAAACACGGTCCACATTTTGACGTAGGTGCGACCTATATATGGATTTTTCCAATTTTTTGCGACCTATATTCAGGTGCGACCTATATTCCAGAAAATACGGCAGTTACACCTTATTGATTGTGGTTGAAGTACAGAGCTCTTTAATCACTAATATCCCCCCGCTATCATTAAAGCTCTGTTTTACCAATACACACACACCAACACACACAGATGCACTGCATTGTTTCCATATTTATAATTTATTTTGTACTGCTGTCATGACCCCATTACCCCTCAGGAATCATTTAACATTCATCTTACCTTATAGCTGTCATAAAATATTGGAAATTGTGGGCAGTAACACAACAGGCAGGCCCGGCTAATTCAACTATCTCCAGAGGAGTAGTTACTGATGGCATTAGCTTGAATGATGACAAGAACCATGGAGGCCATTAAAGACCAATCAGCCATAGAGCCTATTGTGTGCCATGTTAACTCAAGGCTATCAACGATGTTAAGCTGGCCCTGTTCAGGGCTCACCCACAGTGTGAATACATTTCCATTACACCAAGACAAAGCAGAGCTATCTGCTTGCCTGGGCTCATCGTTCTGAGTTCAACATGATACAAGTAGATAGACGATACGCCAAGAGGAGATGCTGGAAAAAACACCTCATCCCCCTCTATTCACACCGCCTGCAGAACACACAGCTTTATTTCACTGTACTTTGTGTACAGTGTACACTATGTTTATGTGTGTGTGTGTGTGTGTGTGGGGGGGGGGGTCTAAATAGATCTGGTACCTCCACAAATACAGCAGCGTCTGCCTTTTGTTGGAGCTTTCTGAAAGTAATCTGAGCTACAGATAATTAAACAGCAAGAAGCACCAAAATAATGAGCAGTGGACACATGAGAAGCACAGAGAGAGCGACTCTGACATGTCAGGATGCTGATTTTTATTTTATTTTATTCATTTTATAAAAATAAAAACATAACAAACTCATGTATCTTATAAAAGAAAGAAAATATCAAATGAAAGGGGCAGAAAGAAGAAAATATCTTATTATATCTGCCCCTTTTCAAAACAATCAATTCAAATTTTTAAATAACTGTCAGGCAAATAGGAGGAGGTTGGCTTCAAGTGCTGGAAGACCCACCTCATTTGCCACTTGATGTCATAAGTGCCCCTTTTGTCAAGAATTTATGTTTGATTCTTTATTAGCTTATGTTTTTATTTTAGCAAGATATTTTCTAAACTTAAAAAAAGTTAATGTATGAATAAATTATAAGAGTAAGCAAAGCTGCTTGTTGATGAATGACGTCAAGTCAGTGATGACTTTTCAGTGTAAGTCATTTATGAAACGTGAGCATCAGATCTTGTCCACACAGAAATGTTTTTCCCTAAATAACAGTTTTATTTATTTGTAATGTCTTAAAAACATTCTTGCAAACAGCAATGTTTCTTTAAAAAAAAAATCAGCAACAAAAGCACGAGGAAAACGAGCCAGCTGCTGTTGTAACTATGCCAGACCTGTTGGTGGCGCTGTAACAATGCCATGAAATCCACTAGAAATAGTAATCAAGACACGGAGCATGCACAAAACTAAAACCACAGCTAGAACAAAAGGATGCAATGATGCAATAAGCAAATGCATATTGTTTGTGAACTGGCATCAAAGTGGAACTTCTACTTGGTGACACATGACCACAGACGTGTACGACAGTGAGAGTGGTCTGGGAGTTGGAGCAGTCTAAATATGCAGACAGACAGTCTTCAGGTCCAATCCCAGTGAGGGGTGGCCGGAGGGGAAGGGTTTTCCTTGCAATATTCAAATAATATCCTGTTAAAAAGAACTGTTTGAATCCATTCTAAATATTTCTGAGGTTTATAAGGCCTGTTAGTCCCACTGTGGAAAGGTTAGAAGGTCTGTGTTTGTTCAGGGGAACACTGTGACATTTACCAAGAGCTGGTGAGGCCTCTCCTGCTGGTTTAAAGAGTCAGATGTTTGAAAAAGAACTACAAACAGGGCTGGCATTGACCCCTGAGAGATCCAGCTGAAAGACCTGATGCAGCTTTTATTTGAACCTGCAGAGATTTGAACAGCTGATCTGAAGCAAACAGGCGGGTGTTCTACTGAACTGACCACTCATGCTGTGTTTGATGGGCTCCTTCTTCGCCATC